>VBSM01002608.1:3835570-3862554 GCA_008086735.1 Cheirogaleus medius
AGAAACGACAGTGAGCTAACACTGTTTATGCTACCCTGGATTAAGCTTAAGCCCATTATCCAAAGCGAGGCGACACAAGATATGAAAAACGGGCTCCACATCTACTCGCCATCAAATTGGTACTGACTGTTTAAAACTATGGTGTCAAATGGTGGTAGTCTTCACCAGGGTTTCGGAGGGGGCAAGACCCACATCATAGGGATGTGGCAAGCATTGTGGGGGAGAAGGGCATACCTCTAACCCTTCTTAGGGAGAGGCAAAGTTATACAATGTATCCAAAATGTAAAAAAAAAATATTTTGTTGGATGGAGGGCAGGCAGGAGGGGGGAGGAAGTGTAGAGTTACATAATGTGTGCCGTGGACGCCACCTGGGGATTGGACTCGCTTGAAGGTCTGGCATGTGTGGGGGGGGAGGGGTGGTAGGGTCAATGTATGTAACACTAACAATATTTGTACCCCCATTATATGATGAAATAAAAGGAAATAAAAAAGATATTGATCAAAGGGTACAAAGTTTCAGTAAGACAGGAAGAATATGTTTTTGAGATCTATTGCACAGCATGGTGATCATAGTTAGTAATCATGTATATTTCCAAAGTGCTAAATGAGTAGATTTTAAATATTCTCACTACAAAAATAAAAAAGTCTATGAGGTAGCAGATATGTTAATTAGCTTGATATAATCATTCCACAATATATACATATATCAAAATATCACATGCATTTCATAAATATATATATATTTCAATTAAAATGAAAATTTAAATTTAAAAAAGAAAATGGCTGATAACATGATCCATCAGTAAAAATAAATGTTTCACTTTTTTAAAAAAGAATAAGTTGAATAAAAATAATTACATGCATTATATCTATATTATGTGTGTTATCTGGTTATCTAGTAGATTTTATTCCTTTAAGAAAAGAATTGGTAAATATATCAAAATTTTGATGATCCAAATAAGTATTAAATATCTAATGCTGTATATCAAATTATCAAATGACTCTAACATTTCATAGTTTAACAAATGTTTATTATTTTACATAACTTTTCGAGGTCAAGAATCCAGAAATAGCTCTTCTCTGTGGTGCTAGGTCAAGGTCTCTCATGACATTGGAATGAAGCTGTCAGCCCTGGCTGCTGTCATCTGAAAGCTCAACTAGGGTTTGAACATCCACAGCCAAACTTACTCTTGGTGGTTGTTGGAAATCCTTAGTTCCTCATCACAGGGTTTCTCATGACATGATGGCTAGATTGCTCCAGAAGAAGCAATCCAAGAAAGAGTGAGCACCAAGATAGAAGGCAGTGTTTCGTAACCTAATCTCAAAAGTGACATATCATCACTTTTGCCATATTTTATTGGTCATCAAGACCACCCGGGTACAGTATGGGAAGTGACTGCATATGGACACAAACATCATGACACAGGGTTCACAGGAAGCCATCTCGGAGGCTGGCTACCACACCATCCATGCATACTTGTTTGTTCCCTACATCATATAAATATATAAATGGGTAGAACAGACTATATTAATGATTCACAAACATATGGAGAAATGTTTAATACCAAATTTCTCTACATAAGTTTGTAATTTTATTATTGTATTTCCCAAAATGAAGGCCATTGTCTATCATTTAGCCGAAACTGAAACATGTAAAAGAAAACAAAACTGAAGAGAAAGGTCTACTAATAAATCACAGTAAACATGCTTTAATATGCATGCTAATACAAAGGAAGGAGTAAAAATGAACTTTTATCATGTAATCTAAATTCTTCCATTTAAAAATTTTTAAAAACTTCACTTTTTTCAGGATAATCTAAACTCTCCAGTTTAAAAATAAAATAAACTCTCTTCTACTGCTTCTATCATCTCATTAAATATTTCTTCGTCTAGTGCCTTAGTCCATCCAGATTATTCTAACAAAATAGAGTAGACTGAGTAGTTTATAAACGACAGATATTTATTTCTCAGTTTGGGAGGCTGGGAGGTCCGAGATCAAGGCAGATTTGGTGTCTGGCGAGAGCCTTGTTTCTGGCTCACAGATGGAGTGGCTCGCTATGTCCTCACCAGGTGGAAGGAGAATGGACTCTCTGGGGTCTCTTTTATAAGGACACTAATTTCTTGACCTAATTGCAAAAGCTTCACCTTTTAATAACATCATCTTGGGAATTTCAACATGACTTTTGGGGGAACACAATAGGCAGGTCACAATTTTACTTCTTAGGTGGTAAATCCCCCTAAAGCCCTCTTGAGTATGGCCTTCCTTACCCCCAGGTTATGGTGCTAATTGTTTCATTTTTAGTTTTGATCTTTCCCATCACCATAATCTCTGTTAAGTACCCATTCCTTCCACTTTCAACTACATTATCATCCCAAAGATGGTCCTGAATAGCAATCTTGAAGCAATCTTACCAAAGCATTTCTCTGCCACTTACAAAATCATAGTTCTTAAATTTCAAATAATTTTCCTAAACTGCAGAACAATATCTTGAATGAAAAGCAAGATATCCTTACATTCATGTCCCTCAAACATACCAAATTCACTAATTCTAAAGCAAACATTATTCTTCTCACAATATCTAATTTTCTTCCCTCAGTGAATGAAGTTATTTAAGTCAGAAATCTAAGAATTTAAGATTCCTATAAGACTGCTATTTAGGATTGCTATATAAAGTTGTATAGTTTGTGCACTGCACAAAGGTATCCAGCAGAGATGACAAGTGGGGGTTGAAATTTCATCTCTCATCTGAACCCAATGCTCTGTGCCCTGGGTGCACAGGCTCTATCAGACAGAAAGGAAGGACCACCTTCCATTTTCACAATGTGGTCTCCTGCTTGCCACTTCAGAGGGACTGCATTTGCATAGAATAAGCATTTTTTTAATTTACAAAATTACATAGAACCCTGAACTCCCCAATATAATCTGTCACCAGGCCCTGTTGATTCTTCCTCCTCTACAGCTTAAATCAATGACCCACACTTCTGCCCCATGGATCCCTCTTTGGTTCAAGTCCTCATCATTCCTTGCCTAAATCATGCAACTAACTCCTAAATGGTCCTCTGTCACGTAGAGCACCAACTCCTCTACCCAACATCCACACTGCTAACAGACTGGTAATTCTAAAGTGTTTACCCTACCAGATGTCACCAAGAATCTTTCACATATTCACTCAACAAATAGTCTAAGTACTTACTATACATGTATCACTTTATGATACCTAAATTGTCAAACGAAAGTCCAAATTCCATAGCAAGCATAGATCTTCATGGTTTGACTTGTGCTTAGGTATCCAGCCATATTTTTTCTCTATCCCTGGGAGCCATTCACTCTGTACTACTGAAGAAGCCAGGGCACCTTATATGTCTATGGATTCACACATGCTACTCTCTGTCTGAAATGTTCCCTTCTTTCTTTGCTCCAGTGACTGCTTTATATTTCAAAACATCAAACATCAAACATCATATCTTTCTTTCCTGCCTCCCCAAATTTGTTATTTTGTTTCTCCTGTGTTCTCCCATATCACTAGATGTGTTTCTCTCTGTCAGAGCACTTTTCACATTATGTTGGTATTATATATTTACTCCTGTTTCTCTATGACCTTATTATAAAGTTCTTAGAGTCAGGAAAAATTATTCATTAGCTTTTGTATCCCCACATATTAGATACTCAAAAAATCATAGTTTCTTTCCTCTTGAGCAAAATATTTGTGGCTCTCAACATTTTTCATTTTCTATCGTATGTATCTTAGTATTTGTTCTTAGTGTCATGTTAGAAATTCCAGTTTTCCGATTTCCTTCACAATTAAAGGATCAGAAAAGACACATTATGAATATAAAATGAATTGACTTTTAACTATTACTTTTACCACAATGCATGCAATCATTTCAACTGATTGTTTTTATCATAATGCCACTTTATTCTTACATTTTCTTGCTCATTATAAGTTTAATATACATTTCCCCAAACTTAACACTTTATATATATATATATATATATATATATATATATATATAGTGGGTAAGATTAAAACATAGAAGTACCTTTGAAATTGCAAGTAACCTTGAATTAACAGTTAAATGAATTCTATTCCTGAAGGAGTTTGTGTACAGAGGGTTTGTGTACAGTTCAGGTTTGGCTGAACAAGTATGCATGTAAAGCAAAACGCTAACGTCTCCTTTATTCTGTGACTCTTTCTAATGCATAAACTGAATTCTATGAGCAACTCTAATATGAAATTTATTCTCTCTGAAGATTACTTTCTCTAGAACTTGACACTATCTTACCAATTTACACCTACCATTTCTTTGGGCTGCCACTGAATTGTTAAAAAAAAAAAAACTTTCAAAATATCATCAATTTTAGTGTCTAGAAAAACTCTATGATTAAGTTGCATAGATGTCATCAGGCTAAATTCACATATCCTAAATTTAATATGAAAAGCACATGGGAATTGGTGTCTTATGTTATTAGAATAAACTCAAGTTACTGTTTTTCTTTCCTCTTTGTATCTTTTTGACACAGAGGCAGGTGTCTCTCACAGTATTCTTAGGCCCAGGAGCTAAAGTTCACATTTACATTTGTAATGGGAACATTTCCAACCCTATTCTGGCTCTTCACAGATTGTTTATTGCATGCTGGTGACATAACCATTATCTTTTCATTCTAATCTTCTTTGTCAATGTAACATCTGAAGTGCAAGATAGAGGATTAGCAGTGCCCTGACTTAATCAGTTTATAAAAATCTCCAGAGAAAGCCACCCTTTCTTTCATACGTCACAGATGTTTTGTTTTCACTTGATTAGGCAATTGATTTGGCCTCCAGTGCCTCAAGATTGGAAAGATGCTCTTACCATCTATTTTTATACAAGACGGCAAGGGAATGGCACAGGCTGTATCCAGTACAGCTAGATACAGAATAAAGCAGCACGACTGGAAAAGGAGACAGAACAAGGCATTTGCAGACATTTTATTCTTTTCATCCCACTGCCTGCTAAAATGTGGTCGAGTGCACTGCGATTCACAACACAGCAGGACCTTCTCGACTATAATTCATGTTTTATATATAGCAGCTGTACATTGGGAAGATTAGTAGGAAACCATTTGGAAAGAAGTCAAGTTCAAGTTGTTTGTGCAGGTGAATGAGCAGTGCAGCTGGGGTTCAGGACTTTTCCCCCTTTCAGCCCATTACCAAATGAACCTATTAAAGGTTCATTTAAAGGAGTAAAGGTGGAACAAAGTGTCTATCCAAGTGATCTCTGGAGTGATTTAGTTCCAGAATTGTTAACGACTGCTCTCCTGTCTAAACTCTGTATTTCATCTGATGGAATCCCTGATGTAACTGTTCTGCTTGTGCCTGCTCAGCTATTAAGATAATATTTTGAAAGTTTACTTGTTGCACTAATCAATTTATTTTTATGCATTTTCTTCAAATATGAGTGTATTTCATAGCCCCAATACTTGAGGCTTTAATTTTTAACATAATATTTTTACAAAAATATTAAAGCTATTAAAAGCAAAACATAATACTGATTGTTTGATTGTCTTCATGCTATTAGCTTACTATATTTGTTATTTGAAATTTATTTTAAAATATTTTATCTTTTCTCTTTTGAGATGTGTTTTTTAACTCAAATTATCATCCCAGCCCAATAGATCATCACAACAATAAGAAGTTATTTTTAGTAAACAAAGTTTGTCAAAAATAGTATAGAGTGTACATATGTGTTGGAGAAATAGATTACTGTAATTTTAATTATATACAATATGTTTTCATAAATTTAAATCAAGTATTTTATAAATGTGAGATTTTTGTTTTCTTCTTTTTAGAGTCATTTGAAATTGTCTTGTTGCTTTGAATTATCTTGCTATGTAAGTATCCGCGATGAAGTGGAAAACACCCTTTCCAATAAAAGAAATGGGGATATGTTAGCTTAGTTCCTCTTCATTCCCATATCACATTTTATCATAGCTAAACTAGAATCCCAGTTCAGCTATGAAAATCAAAATGAGACAATCATCTCAGAGCTCATGCCTGCTATAAAGAAAGAGTATTCAGAGCACAGTTGTAAAGAAGAGATTGAAACATAGTCAATGCATCTCTCAATTATATGGTGAAAAGGAGCAAAAAGTTTTACAAAATTCAAAAAGCACTTGTTTCATATTGATCGCTAACAGGAAATTCAGTGTTCCCATATGGCTTCTCCTGTAGCTGAGTGAAATATGAACTTGTATCATATATGTGAATGCTAAGGCATTCTGAAAATGTGAATGGCTTGGATACATTTGTGCTTATGATCAACAATGGGTGCACACATCACCATGGAGATGAATAATCCTTGTAATCCTTCTTAGAATACATTCTCTAAACCAAATTGTAATCACTGCATAATGAGAGTTGGATATGCCCCATGATAAAAGTACACGAACTAGTATGAATAATTTTATGGAGGACTTCTTAAACTGTCCTTCACAGATAATTAGGTTCATGAGATTAAGAATGTACTCTGAAGATTAGCCAAGAGTCCCTACTGTAGAATATTGTAACATATGAAGAGCCCTTTCAGGCCATATGGTAACTGAAAGCCTCTTGGGAGCCTTGTCGGACTTTGCCACAATCTGTCACCAAGTCCCACAGGTGAAAGCTGATTCCAGAGGAGTTTAACTCCAAGAAATCTCCTGGAGACACTATCAAGATTATAAGAACACAACTGCCCTGCTGCATTTCTGACTGTCTGCTAAATGTTTCTCTTCCCATTTATGCTTATTGTACCACAAATCCAGTGTTCTCTCTCTCTTAAAATTACCAAAGGCCTTGATGCTAAAACACCTACTCTAAGCTCAGTGAATTTCAAATTTGTCCTGTGATACTGTGTAGAATATTCAAAAGTATATAAAATCTCATATTTGCATCAATGTATACATCTTGTCCTTTACATGTTTTCAATAATTTAGAAGCTAACTTATTATAGTAACTTACTATTATTATATTTAGAAGCTAACTTATAAATTTAACTTATATAAATTTAACTTACATAATTTAGCATGTAACTTAAAAATTTAGAAGCCAACTTATAATAATAACTCATTATTTTATACTTTCTGAGGCTGGATTTTCATCTAAAAAAGATACAAAATTTTGTCACTCCAAATGACTAGACTTACAGGATTTTTAAAAAAATAATAATAATCAACAAAAAATACTACCACAACAAAAATAATCATAACCTAGACATAGCATTACCTCCTTTTTGTGTTGCCAAGTACTAATATGTTTAAACTTCTTCTACACTTTATAGTTTTAATTTTAACATTGAAATTGGGACAGGCATGCTCTTCGGACAAAGGATAGTCCTTAAAATTGAGTAAATTAGTAGCCTTAATAGGAATGAACTTTAGAAGTTGCCTCACATATTTTTAAGGAGATGGGCTCCCAGAGCTGCTTGCACCAGACATCAGATTTGCTACTGCCTTGATCTTGGACTTTGCAGCCTCCAGAACTGTGAGAAATGAGCTTCTGTTGTTTATAAGCCGCTGGTCTATGGTGTTTTGTTATGAAAGCCTAAACAGACTAAGACACTTAGTAGAGAATACTTTGTTTCACTAGCAGTCTTTATATTTTCTCTTTTCATTCTGTAAACAGTAGAAATATAAAAGAATGTGCAAAAAAATATTTTGTCAGATGGAGGGCAGGCGGGAGGCGGGAGGAAGTGTAGAGTTACATAATGTGTGCCGTTCGCGCCACCTGGGGATTGGACTTGCTTGAAGCTCTGTCATGTGGGGGGGGAGGGGTGGTAGGGGCAATGTATGTAACCCTAACAATATTTGTACCCCCATTATATGAGGAAATAAAAGGAAAAAAAATTAAAAAAATAAAAGAATGTGCCTTCTCATTGGTTTACGTTGTCACTTATACATGATCATGAATGGGTGTGGCAATGGAGGTGCCACCATCTAAATATAGTATGATTTTTAATAATTTTGAATTTGAAAATCAAACCTTACATTAAAATCTTGGTTTGAAACTTTAAAAGCTTCATCATTCCGGGCTCCTTGAGAATTTTAGGACTTCTAGAGAATCGGGGCAGTTGGGGACCCTGAGGGAGGCTCTAGCATAACCCGGGCAGAGGAGAGTATGCACAGTAGCAGCAGTACCCAGATGGTGTGGGAAGTATCTGTATTTCAATATTATATCACATCATATGGCATATAGTTTATGCAGGATTCCCAGGGAAACAGAATCTGGGACAGATATTAGCATGCAGGAAATTTATTAGGGGATGGCCTCAGAAGCAATACATATGGGAAAATAAACAAAGGTGGACTGAGCAAAGAAATGAGTTAAACTGTGAAGCTTTTTCAACAAAGGTGACAACAGATCTTGTAGGAAACTTTGGAGCTGGGGCAGCCTTTCAGAGTTGTCCACAACTGAGGTGAGGGGGCCAAGCTTTTATACCCCACATTGACCATTTATTGGATATAGAATGCTCCGGAGAAAGGAGTGTGACCATGAAAGCTGGCTTTCTTTAACTGAGGGTAATTCCCAGAATAAAACTCAGCTAAGCCCCAACAACTGTCAGCACTCTCATAGGTGAGAGAATGAGTCCTCAGTCCTGAAGGAAGGATTTGAATAACAAACCAAAGCATTTGTTGCATTGCACTAATGTGTTCCTGCCAAATAGCAGTTCTGTCCTTCCCATTTTTTTATTGCACTTATCATCAACTAACATACAGTATATCCTATTTACATATTTTATTTATTATATGTCTCCTTGCTTACACTGGGTTACCCAAAAAGAAGAACTGGAGGCAAAGACATATATTCTTTCTTAAAGAGTGAAATCCCAGGTAAAAAGATTCAGGTTAAAGAGAAATAGGACTGAGAAGTGAGGGGCAGCCAACACCAGGCCAGTTACCAGACTAGCACGCACCTGGTATCAAGCAAAACTGATTTTTCAAACTCTTGAGACCGTCAGGCAAAAGGCTATTTAAATAGCTACTGCTTAGATCAGTCCATGCAGAAAGAAAACACTCTTTCTCTGCTTTCTTCTTCCATTGATGAAAGTTTTATTCCTAGAACTTCAGTTTCTCTGTACTCCTGAGTTAAGGATGCATAGGTATATAAAAGCCTGCACTTGAACCCAGGAATGTCACTTTTATCATTTTATACAAAAATATTGTCAAATGCAAGCAAAGAAAAGGTGAGTCATGTAGATATAAAAATATTTACTTCAGCTTTGCTTGTATTTGTTAACAACCCAATTATTCAACTGGAGCAGATTAAATGAATCATGGTAAAGTCATATTATGGACTCCTGTGTATACATTACAAAGAATGATACTCTCTTTATATGCCACATATAATAAGGTTCAAGATACGTTGTTAACTGGAAAGGAAAAAGAACAGAAACAAAAACAATATCAAGGAATATTTTAACAGTGTTAATTCTACTGATCCATGAACATGACATGTTTTTCCCTTTGTTTGTGTTGTCCGCGATTTCTTTCCTCAGTGTTTCATAGTTCTCTGTTGTAGAGATCTTTCACCTTCTTGGTTAAGTATATTCCTAGTTATTTTATTTTCTTTGTAGCTATTGTGAATGGTATTGATGCTTTGATTTGACTATCAGTTTGACTGTTATTTGTGTATAGGAATGCTACTGATTTGTGTGCATTGATTTTTTAACCTGAGACTTTGCTGAATTTATTTATCAATTCCAAGAGTCCCTTGGTTGAGTCTTTGGGGTTTTCTAGATATAAGATCATATAGTCAGCATAAAGCAATAGTTTGACCTTCTCTTTCCCAATTTGGATACACTTAATTTCTTTATCTTGTCTGATTGCTCTGGCTAGAACTTCTAGTACTATGGTGAATAGAAGTGCTAATAGTGGGCACCTTGTCTTGTTCCAGTTCTTAGTGGCAATGCTTTCGGCTTTTCCCCATTCACTCTGATGTTGGCTATGAGTTTTTCATATATGACTTTTATAATCTTGAGTTATGTTCCTTCTATGCCTAATTTGTTGAGAGCTTTTATTATGAAAAGGTGGTGAATTTTGTGGAATGTTTTTTCTACATCTATAGAGATGATCATATCATCTTTGTTTTTGCTTCTTTTTATGTGGTGAATCACATTTATTGATTTATATATGCTGAACCATTCTTGCATCCCTGGGATGAAGCTCATTTGGTCGTGGTGGATTATTTTTTGCTGTGTTGCTGGACTCTTGCATCTATATTCATAAAAGATATTGGTCTGTAGTTTTCTTTTTTCTTGTGTCCTTTCCTGGCTTTGGTAGCAGGTTAAACTGGCTTCATAGAATGAGTTTGTAGGATTCCTTTCCTCTAGATGTTATGGAATAGTTTCTGCAGTACATGTACCAGCTCTTCTTTATAGGTCTGGTAAAATTTAGCAGTGAATCCTTCTGGTCTGGGGTTTTTCTTTGTTGGAAGGATTTTTTATTACTGCTTCAATCATGTTGCTCATTATTGGTCTATTCAGGAGATCTATTTCTTCCTGATTGAGTCTTGGGATGTTGCATGTGTCCAGGAATTAATCTATTTCCTCTACGTTTTCTAGTTTATGTGCATAGAGATTTTCATAGTACTCACAGATGATATTTTGTATTTCTGTGGTATCAGTTGTCATATCTCCTTTTTCATTTCTGATTTAGCTTATTTGGGTGCTTTCTCTTCTATTCCTGGTGAATCTAGCAAGAGGTCTATCATTTTGTTTCTTTTTTTGAAGAACCAACTTTCCATTTCATTGTTCCTTTGTATGGTTTTTTGTTGTCAATTTTATTTAGTTCTGCTCTCACCTTAGTTATTTTTTTCTTCTGCTGGCTTTGGGTTGGGTTTGTTCTTCCTTTTCTAGTTCCTTGACGTGTGACATGAGATTGTTAATTTGTGTTCTTTCTGTCTTTCTGTAGGCATTTAAAGCTATGAATTCTCCCCTTAGAATGGCTTCTGCTGAATCCCATAAATTTTCATAGCTTGTGTCACATTTGTTGTTCAGTTCCAGGAATATTTTGATTTCCATCTTAATTTCATTATTGACCCAATAATTGTTCAGCAGTAGGTTGTTTAATTTCCATGACTTTGGGTAGAATTAAGTACTTCTCTTGGAATTGATTTTTAGTTTTATTCCACTGTGGTCTGAGAAGATATATGTTATGATTTCCATTTTTTTTAAATTTGTTGAGACATGCTTTGTGGCCTAATATATGATCAATCTTAGAGAATGTTCCATGTGCTGATGAAAAGAATGTGTTTTCAGTATATTTAGGGTAAAGTATTCTGTAGATGTCTGTTAGGCCCATTTGTTAAAGTCCAACGTTTCTTTCTTTATTTTCTACTTGGATGATCTGTCCAGTTCTGTCAGTAGGGTATTGAAGTCCCTGGCAATTACAGTACTGCTGTTTGTCTCCTTGCTTAGATCTAGTAGGGTTTGCCTTATGAATCTGGATGCTTCTATGTTAGGTGCATAAATATTTAGAATTGTTATGTCTTCTTGTTGAATTGGCCCCTTTGTCATTATATAATGACCATGTTTGTCTTTCTTTACTATTGTTGATTTAAAGTCAATTTTATCTCATATAAGAATGGCTAGACCTGCTTTCTTTTGGTTTCCATTTTCATGCAATATTTTTTTCATCCCTTCACCTTGAGTTTGTATGAATCCTTGAGGGTTAGATGTGTTTCCTGGAGGTAGCAGATACTTGACTTTTATTTTTTCATCCATTTCATCCAGTAATCCCATTACTTGGTATTTTCCCAAAGGAAAATAAGTCATTTCATCAAAAAATACACCTGCACTCAAATGTTTATTGCAGCAAAATTCACACAAGCAAAGATGTAGAATCAACCCAAGTGCCCATCAATTCATGAGTGGATTAAGAAAATGTGTGTATGTATACTGTGGAATACTATGCAACCATGAAAAGGGTGAATTAAGACCTTTTGCAATAATTTGGATGGAACTGGAGACCATTATCCTAAGTGTAGTATGTAAAGAATGGAAAAACAAATACCACATGTACTTGTTATTAAATTGGAACTAACCAATGAGCATGTGTACAGAGGGAACCCAGTGGAGATCAAGGTGGGAGGAGCTGTAGGAGCAGGTGGGTGAAACCCTACCTAATGCGTACAATGAACATCACTATCTGGATGATGTGCACACTTACAACCCTGACGCAAGCATAACAAAATCAGTACATGTAATCAAAAATATTTATATCCCCATAATATTTTGAAAAAAAAAAAAACAACAAAGAACAGAATACACAAATCTAATAAAAGTATGTTTTCTTGCTACCTAAGAGCTTGGGTTCCAAATATGATCAGGATCCTAATGAAGTGTTTTCCCCAAGACCCTATTTATAAACAATCTGCACAGTGAAATAAATAATCTTGTGAAACACAAATATAGCCTGAAATTGCCTAAAGATAGGAAGAGACGAGAGGTGAATCCAGACAGAGGTACTGTGGCTGTGATGTCAAGAACCACTGGTGTGTCTTCATAACTGTGGCCAAGAGAGCTTTCAATTGCAATTCCAGTTCTAGATGAGGTATGGCTTTAAGAGTATCCCTGGAATTTCAGCCTAGAGTATGCTTTTCAAACATCCCAATGTTTCTGAAAGCTATTTAAATATTTTAATGAGGAACTTTCACTTTAAGGACCTAACTATATTCTATGGTCTATAATTCATCTTACTGACATATAGAACAAGCTACTGTTTTTGTTTGAAAAAGTATTTTTAAAATATATACATACAGATAGTTTCTTGTACATAAATAACATATCTCTGAAAGGAAAAATAAGAACTGACAACATTCGTTGAATACAGGTACAAAAATTAGGAATCTTGGAAACAGAGATAGGAGAAAGGTGCTTTATGATATTCCTTTAAAAGTTTCTAATCATGTGAAAAAATTATTTTTTTCAAGAGACAACCAATCAATGTAAATTCTACAAATATGGAAAGAACATAAGTATGTACTTCTTGGAAACTTTTGGTTGTAGGACTAAAATAATCAATGATGTTATTGAATTTTTACTACATGTCAGAGACTTGACCAAGTGCAAGAAGTAGAGAACAAGACATATTAAGTTTCCCGATTCTAAGAAGACAGAATTACAGATAAGAGAATGAGCACATCAGTAGTTCTATGAATGGCCTACTGTTATTGGCACAGGAAAGCAAGATTATCATCACCACATTGATTAAGCTAACCACTGCTATTCATTAACAAAAGCTTATTTATATATATATATGTATATATACTATATCATATAAATTGTATTCTATTTATATACATATACTTTATGTAATACTCACATATAATATATATTATATGTAATATCCTTATACATATTTAATAAGCAACATCTTGCTTATTTTAAGAGGTTAATAAAACTTCTAAATATGTTCAATTTATAAATAAATATAAGAGTTTATATAATCTTATTTGCTCAAATATGTGAAGAAATATTTTTGTGAATTTTTTTCTTTCTATAAAATGATACCCAAGTAGATGACTTCATGGTCAATAACCAGTCAGATGAGTCATAATTTTAAGCCTTTCAAATTTGCTTATCATCTAGGAAAGAGAGTATCCTAGCCCTTTCAAAAATTATAAATGTTTTTGTTAATTATTCAAAGTGTCAAAGATAATCATGGAAAGCACATTAAGTCATTTGAAGATGGAACATTAAAAAATGCCCCCTAAGTAGATGTTCTCTTTAAACTACCTCTAGCTGACTAATCAAAACTGAAAGTTGTTTTGTTGTTGTTGTTTTATTTTTTCCATAGAGTCAGGAAGCTGAGTAAACATCAGGTTTCTCAAATAATACTACATAAAGTTAGAAAATGATGACATGTTAATCTTCAGAGTTCTGAAACCCAGTATGGACAAATGTATGAAGAATTCTACTTACTATTTTGTAGACCTTGGAAGAGTCATGTTCGCAAAAGGAGAAAGGATCGTGTGAGTATTAAAGCCAGAACTCCAGAGTAAGACTTTCTGGAACAAGTGCCAGTTGGGCCACTTATTAGCTTTGTGATTTTAAGCAAGTCAATCTCTCTATATCTTAGTTTCTTCACCTGTAACATAAGGATTATATTAGGATGATATCACAGAAGGTTGTGTAAGGATTACAAAGAATAATCCTGTAAAGCACTTATCCTAGTATCTGGCAAGACATTAATAGATTAACTATTTCAAAAATATAATAAATAATTGAGGATCCCCTCTTTATAGTCTTTGACTTACATTAGGCTCTCCCTATATCCCTGCACATACCCAATAAGGCACATAAAGGTCTCAACTCTCTAAAACATTGGAAAAGAGTTTTTAGCCTGCTAAGAATTTCCCACTAAGAAGATAGGTTGATGTGAATTGAGAATCTCAATTTTTGGCTTATATATGTTTATTTTCATCTCCCTTCTGAAATGAAGCAAATGTAGGGTGTTGAAGAAGGCTATTTTCCTGACTCAATGAGATAACAAAGTGAAAAAGAGTTGTTCCTTAAGTGTCCTGGACCTATTTTTAGGAATTCCTCTGTCCTAGACATGTTTTTAGAAGTCAGTCACTCCAGAACACAGTAAAACCAGGATAAGAACTATGGAGAAAACAAAAATGAAAGAGGAACCATCAAGATCTGACTAAATTTTGGAAGATGTTGCTCAAATAATTTAAACAATATTTTTTAATTTAGGAAAATCCCTTGTGGAAATACTCACTGAGGATCATAGTTACCTATACATTCAATCTCAACAAATGCTACCTAAATAACAAACACTAGGCCTATAGTTTAAAGACATTAAAGATGATGTGTTCTCAGAAAATGTCTGTCTTTCTTTCTTTCTCTCTCTCTCTCTCTCTCTTTTTTTTTTTTTTTGCAGAATCTTGCTCTGTTGCCCAGGCTAGAGTGCACTAGAATGCAGTGGCATCATCTTAGCTAGCTGCAACCTCAAACTTCTGGGCTTGAGGAATCCTCCTGCCTCAGCCTCCTGAGTAGCTGGGACTACAGATATGTCCCAACAGGCTGAGCTAATATTTTTTTTATTTTTTTTGTAGAGATGGGGTCTGGTTCTTGCTTGGGCTAGTCTCCAACTCTTGGCCTCAAGCAATTCTCCCACCTCGGCCTCCCAAAGTGCTTGGGTTATAGGCATGAGCCACCATGCCTGGGCAGAAAGTAATTATTTTTGAATGGCAAGGGTTGGGCTATTGCGGAGCCCTTTACATTTTCTCTTGGAAAATATTCACTTTTATAAGAGTAAAGTAAAAGGGAAAGCTATTTCTTTTAAAACCTAATTTTCATTTCTCTAGTAAGAGAACTCCAATTTTTACTCAGAGAATGAACAGAGAGCACATTTGTCTCTGTTTCTTGCAGCAAGATATGTATAAGTTCTGGTTAATAATTATTTAAACCAAAGTATCATTTGGCCACTTCTATGAACTTCTCTTAAAAAATCACTATATTTTATAATCTTTTGGATTTGTTGAAGTATTTTACCATATGGTAATAACACATCACAAAAATAAATAAGTAAATAAATAAATAAATAAAAGCATCAAGTTCCCAGTTATTTAGATTCAGGCACATTGTAGGTGTACAAAATTGCTTTTAAAATGTTTAATTTTAAGATTTCATTTTCCTTTTTACAGTTGGTCTGGCTTTAGAAACCAATTTGTACACTGAAATAAGTTTCAAATGGGAAATAACAGACCTATTGCTTTGTTTTGCTGTTCAGGTGGCCCCCAGAAGTTGACTTGAGATTGTAGCACCCTGGCACTTAGATTGTGCACTCTGCAACTTATAATTTACTGAGATGCTTGAATACACTCAGAGGGAATAATAGTAGAATCCAGAAATAAATAAATAAATAAATAAATAAATAATATTTAGGAAGATTTTTTTCCTACCTCTGTCACAGAAAATCACTTTGCCAATATCACTAGGTATGAAATGAAATATTTTGTTCTTTGAATATGGTGGAGACAAAATGATAGAATCTGGGGAAAAGTATTGCTTTCATGAACCCTAAACACTGACCCATGGTTGAGGTCCTTTAAAATAGAGCAACTGAATTCAGTTTTATGCTTGGTTTTGATTTGTTTGTTTGGGGGGTAGGTTAGTGTAAAAGAGAAATGTAAAATGCTTTGCTCATGTATTCTAAAATCCAAGAACACAGGTCATAATAATAACATGTGGTAAAAGTGACAAATTATAAATTGTAGTCCTATTTGGGGGCCATTTCCAAATGAAGCCGAAAGGAGAGAAGGCATATTCCATCCATATCATATTTTTGTAAAGAATATCCTATAAATTTAAAAATACACAATCTATAGGTTGTTCATTTATAGGCTTGAAGTACTTTTCTCTGATATAAAGAATACAAAAGGAGCAGATATTGGATGGCTAGGAAAACAATGCCTTTTCTCTGTAGCATATTTAGCATAAATGCTCTATGAGCATTTAAGTGGACTTGTTCAGTGAACTTTAGAAAGAAATCTGGTCTGGAAATATAGATATGTGAGTCATAGCACATAGATGACAATTTGGCCTGGAAAATTCAATTCTTCCACCTTCATGCTTAGTCCAAGTTATGCCCTATATCTATCTATTCCCAAATAGATGCACAAATACTCGAGACCTTTTATTTTGCTACTTACTGTTACTTCCATTTGCTACTTATTACCAAATTAATTTGAACTTCTTTATGAATTCATAAGGTAACTACAAACATGAGGAAGTAGACATTATTAATTTTCTTAAGGAAATCTTAGCATTTGATTAAGTAGGGCATGTAAAAAGACCTACTGATTCTTGAACATGAAGACCACTCCACCACTTCAGACCCAACATGTTCCTAATCTAAGTGTATGTTTGTCCCTGAACATAGAAACAAACATCCTCTTCTGGATGCCCCGTCTCTGCTTATACCATCACACCATTCTCCATCTCTCCCATACTTGAAACCTTTGAGTTTTAGATAATAAAGCTTAGTCTTACCAATAATTGCAATTGAAATATGTGGACCAAGGAAGACAGATTATTCTATTTAACCCTATCAAAATATTCTGTAAAACGTGAATTAACATTGCTGATAATAATTGTTGTTCTCTGAATTAAAAACTTCAAATTCTCACTAATTGCAAAAATCCATCATGTCCCTATGAAATGTTAAAATGCGTGGAATAAAATGTCAGCTGATGGTTAAAAAATACTGAAAATATAAATAAGGAATACTGGAGCCTCATAAAAGCATGATTATTAAACACAAATCAATTAACTTCATCTATCCACTCCCTTATAAAGAAGAGTGAGTCATTAAAATACCAAAAGAATATCATTGCCATTTTCAATTAAAAGTATACCTATTATTTTGGAACCTGCAGTGTATCTGTAAGATGATTTTATTTTCTCACTGTATGGGCAATCCAAATATATTTCGTCTGATTCAGTCTTCTTAAGTGAGATAATATTTCTTACTTAACTACTTGAAGACCATCTGGGGGTCTGAAACCTCATTATGATAAATTAACATAAGTGGCTCAATGCTTAGGTAAGGCAAACATAAAAACCTATGTGTATATACATATATGTATGAATTCATAAACACACACACACACACACATACATGCACAACATACACTGAATGATAAGAGGGTAAATAAAATGTTCCACTTCAAACTACGTCTCCTAGAAACTCTCCTGGAACCTAGTATTTCAGTCTTTATAATGCTGTCATGGCTCAGGAACTGATTATAAGGATATGATAATTCAGGAAATTAAGGAACACATGCCAGCTACTCTCTCAGCAGGTATTCCTTCCAGCAGAACAACTAGCACAGCTGGTCTGCTCAGCCCAAGTGCAGGCTCAGCACCAGGTCCCACTTCAAAATCACTCCTCAGCATATCAGCGATTTCATGTTTCAATCTTAGCAAAATAGTCTTTTAAGAAAAGTGCTCCTTTGAAGGTATTGTTTTAACTTTGTGCTGAAATAAGAAAGGGCCTTACAAGGAATATATTACATTATATTGTTTTAGGATATTAATTAAACAACATGCTGAAATTTTCAAGTAATTGGTTTTAATTCAAGATGATCAGCCAGTGAGTTCAGGCTTGTAATATGGTTTCTTCTATTACATTAATTTTCTGTTTTTGCAAAATGGACATAATATAATTTTTACCAATATTTGCCAAAAAATCATTAGAAATTAATGCTTCTAGTTATTTTTGTACTCTTCTGGCTTTTATTACCTTCAAAATAATTTTATCATTCATTTTCAGATATGTTCTCAAACATTTTGAGAAAATCAACTTATCCATTAGGAACTAAGTCAATTAGATGACTTATAAAGCAATATTTAATTCTGAAATTTCACAAGTCAAAAATTATTTGACTAAATGCTTCATCCAGTATTACCTTCAAATTCCTTTTCATAATACTGAAATAGGAGCTACACATAAGTTATAAAACTCACCTGGACCTGAATTTCAATACTAGTCTTAGATAAGGGAACAAGTCGATGATGAGATTCCAATAGAAAAGAGATAAAAAGAAAAAAGTCTTAGGTCAGCTACACATAACCTAATACACAAATAATTAAGAGTTTACTGTAAAGAGTAGTAATCTAAATAGGCATTGCTTCTAATATTTCATAAATATGTAAAGGTGTTTTTTCTTTTTAACTCCTAGTCTTTGAAAGTATATAGAGCTGCTATGATTCATACAAATACTAAAACTCGAGAGTTTTAATTCTGGGGATGTGTATATCCTCTCTCTTACCATCATTCAGATTTATCCCTACTGAGGTAGAGGTAGCTATGGCAAAACACAACTTAACCATGACCATCTCCTCTTAGCGTGATACTGTGCATTTTAATTTTAATTCATCTCTCCAGTTATCGGTTTCTGTAAAATAGGCATAGTAATACCTCAAAGGGTTTTTATGAAAGTAAATGAAATAAGCATATAAAGAACTTGGCACAATGTCTAGTATCTGATAATAATGACTAACACTTATTGAGCACATAATAAATATGTCATTTGGATTTACCAGTTGTAGCAGACACCTGTGATGAACCTCATCACGAAACTCTGGCCCCTTAATTTCAGCCCCACTCTGATTGACAGTTCTATGCACACTGTCAGGTTGTCAGTGGTGTTCTGCTTTGGGCCACAGGGCTTTCTCTAAAGCCAAGGAAGACAAGATCATTCTCAGCCAGAAGTGAGGGCAAGTTACCCCCCTGGGTCAACTTTCAAACGACGGGAAACAGGAGTTGAGGAATAAAGTCCCCAGCCTCCTCCCTCTGGTGGGACAACTCTGAGCCCTTCCCATAGTATTGAACCCCAATTGCCCACAATAGCAACCAACTCATTAATCTACCCTCTACTGGCTTTACTCCCTTCCATCTCTCCTTTATTCCTTACTTTTCCTTCCTAAATTGCCACTCAACCAAATACGGCCTAATTCTTGTCTAAGGAACTCAGCCTAAGGCGACCTAAGACAAGAACTTAGTGTGTGCCAGGCACTGTGCAAAGTACTTCATATGATTAACACATTTAATCCGTGCAATAAAACTGGGGTGTAGCTACTATTTAAGTCTCATTTTACATGTAAGGAAACTTAAGCTTAAGTAAATTTCCTAAGGTCTCACAGCTACTAAGTGACAAAGTTAAGATTCATATCCAGTATATCCGGTTAGACGGTCCATAATTCTAAGTCACTACATCTCCTGCACTACGTGTTCAGTATATGTTAGAAATATGTTGGTGACTTTTCAATAATTAAGATTTCTGAGTGCCAAACAAGACTTACTGAATCAGAAACTCTGACATTAATGGCTGAGATTAGAGTTTTTAACGTGCTCCCCAGATGATTCTTATGTACACTAAAGGTACATAGAACAACTAAGATAAACTGTTATTATTTGAAGGTACAGGTGAATATTCTTAACATCAACCAATAATAAAAGCAGATTTTCCTAGCTTCCACTAAATATATTTAATATACAGTTGCATTAGAAATTTACATAGAGAAGCTACCAATTCCCCCAAACTTAAGTCGTATCATGGGAAAAAGAAAAAACAGTGGCTTTTTAACAGAGTAAAGCAACAAAAAGCAATCCATGGTGATTGTGTGTGGCAGGAAGGGAATGAATATTAGTCACAGTCATCCTGAACACAACTTGAAATCACCCTGGACTACCAGAGAGAAGATGATAATAAACACTAAAAAACAGAACCAATAATTTAAGGAAGGTAGTACAGGATAGCATCTGGAAAATGCCCTAATGTACAGTCATCATTCCCTGATGATACTCAGTAAATATGCTAATTAGGCTTGGTAACAGCCACAGCTCTCTGAATCTTTAACCACTCCAATCGCTTTATACTACCTGGATTTGCTACCTTTCTTTTAAGATAGAAATCAGCAACTCAATTTCTCTTGGTTATCGTGAGTGTCAAGGAGGTTACAAGGATGTTGTGAAGCCAACCAGAGTCCTCCACTGCCTTTACTGAAAGGTCCATTCATTGAGCATGGGTGTTAAAAGATTTTAAAAAAACAACAAAAAAAAACATTGAGCTTATGTATGCTATGTGCTAGGCAGACATTATCTCATTTAAACCAGACAATATGCCTGTGAAGTCAGTAATGCTCTCTTGACTATAAGGATGGGGGGATTTTATATAACTCACACCAGTTTACAGAGTAGTATATTTTAGCAGAGCCAAGATTTCATTCAGTTCCTCTGACTTGCCTGCTATCAAAGCAAATATATAATTTTTACTTGTTATCTTGCTCCTTCAGCAAATTTTGACATTTATTCTCTCTAGAAGCACTCTCTTCCCTTGGCTGCTGTGATTATACTTTTTCTGGGTTCCCCCTACCTCACTAGCTTCCCCTTCACAGTTCGTTTTGAACACTACCCAAATACTAAATATTAGAGATCCTCAAATATCCCTTTAAGGCTTCTTATTGCCTCACTCTACACGTGTTCCCTGGGTATTCTCATCTATGCCATCAAAATCAATTACAATCTGCATGGCAATGATAGGTGAGAGTTATATTTCTAAATATGTCCTGTTCCCTACTATCCAGACTCATATATTCAGGTTCCCTACCTGACATCTCCCTTTGGTCATCTCAGTGACTACTCAAATCCAGTTTACCCAAAACCAAACTCAAGATTTACCTGAAAAGACAATTATCTTCTAGATTGTACATGTGGAAACACATGAGGAAAAATTGTGGACAATAAATTCCAGCAGTTACTTGCTTTAAAAACTTCTTCAAACTGTCGTTCATTTAAAAAGTAAGTCAATTTCAGACATCAAACTTGTACATGTGGAAACAACCTAAGTGTCCATCAATACATGAGTAGATTAATAAAATGTGGTATATGTATACCATGGAGTATAGTATACGTATAGAGCTGGAACCCATTCTAATAATTGAAGTATGCCAAGAATGGAAAAACAAGTACCACATGTACTCACCATCAAATTAGTACTAATTGATCAACACATTTGTGCACATATGGAAGTAACATTCACTGGGTGTCGGGCAGATGGGGCGGGGAGGAGGGGATGGGTATTTTCACACCAAATGGGTGCGGTGCGCACCGTCTGGGGGATGGGCATGCTTGAAGCTCTGACTCGGGCGGGGCAAGGGCAATATATTTAACCTAAGCATTTGTAACCCTGTAATATTCTGAAATAAAATAAAATTTGAACAATATGAAAAAATAAGTTAGTAGACTAGTCTAAAATGAAGTGATGGTGGTATAATAGTTTTTGTTTGTTTTGGGGGGGTTGTTTTTTATTAATTTTTTTTTATTTCAGCATATTACGGAGGTACAAAGCTCAGGTTACATATATTGTAACACAAATGCTTGCTTTGCGCTAAACAGCTAATTTTAGAGACAAAGTGGTGAGTTACACAGTCAGTATTTTTTTTTAATTAACCAGGTGCTAAAAATATATAATCCCCTCTAATCTACAGGGTACACATAACCATGTGTAGTCATTCATGGTGTTGGTACATCTGAGAAGTTAGAGTAAGCCCAGGCACTAATTGATGTGATGCTTCTCAATTCAACCTTCAATGTGTAATAATTGATGTGACTTTCCAGACGGTTTTATCTCTAGGCGCTCACAGAGGGAGAAATGTTCTCTGGCTTCCCTATAAAACATAAGACTCAAAGTGTCTCAGTTTCTATTGTCTGGTTAGAAAAATAGAATGGTTGAAGCCAATGAGTTTATTTTATCCCTCAAACCATACCATGAGTCAGTGGATTCTGGTAGCACATTTTCATGAGACAAATACAGCCCTTGAGTTTAGGGCTGTGCTATCTTTACACGGGTGTTACCTCTAATACCTGAACCCAGTGGTATCTTTAGGCCATAGTCACCATGGCAGATTTCCAGCTGTGACTAATCTTTACTTGCTGGAACTTTAAACAGTTACAAATGTGCCATATATGTATGTTTTAATTATGGTAATCATTGTGCCCTGACATTCACTCAAAGGCAGCATGCTATATTCCCAGGCAGCACAGGAAGTGTCAGAACAGCATGCCCTCACTTGGCTACCTTCTTAATAGCACATTTGCTTCTGTCACAGACTCGGTGTCCCGTGCCCATGTGGTCTGACTAATCTTACTGGTCCTACAATTATTTTGTCACTGTGATGGCTGAAGGGTGATCTATGAAAGGAAGTGTTTGTTTCGTTTTTTGTTTTTTTTTTTCTTTCCATATTGATGGTTATGTCTGGCAGAATCTAAAATACTACTAGTGGCAGATATTCTAATTTTTATGTGTGTTGTGCCAAATAGCAAAAGGAAAATTGTAGGTGAAGCACAAGCAAAACAGAACTTACTATAAGGAATACTGTGGATAGCAGCTATTCACTTTTTTGTTAATGCCTCCTTGCCTAAAATGGAAGGAAAAAAAGGAAAGAGAGGAAGAGGGGTAATTAATAATACTTCAAACGTGATATTTTAATCAATTGGCAACAACCACTGTACCCAGACAATGTTATTTGTACAAAAATATCAACAACTAGTCATGTTAGAATGATGCAAAAAGGAAGCCTTTCCCTTTAAGTTTTCTTAAAGCCACTAAATAGACTTTTTATACCTAAAATGTCTACAATTTCTCATGGCTTTAGAGTGAAATCATTTGTCTGGGGAGTAACTTCAGAAGTTATTTTTTTTAATACAAGAAATCAACCATCAAGGTACATAGTAAAATGAATCTGGAAATATGTTAATCCTCTACTTATTCAACTGTACTAGAGATTTAATATTGATATTGCTGGGAGCTGAACAGGAGCCAAACTAATTCCACAAAAGTGCTCTATCTGCATATTAACTACTGAAAATGCACAGTGATACAATCCTGTTTATGCTACTCTGCATCATCTGATGTGATTTAGTTTTGCAATTTCTTCAGCTTTTTAATGTGTTGCTATACCCTCTTCCACTTACCTGGAATGATCTTTGCAGTCAAACTTTAGGACATCCTACATTATACAGTTTGCAGGTGTAAATATTTATAGAAAAGAAAATTCATTTGATTTCACTGGCTCATGCATTTCTTTTATCCCAATGCTTAATATGGCATCCACTGAATTATGAATTTTCTGGAGAAATAAATAAATAAGTTTCCTCCTTTATCCAGTCAAGTATGGCTGGATCATCTTT
The DNA here is from genome assembly GCA_008086735.1 of Cheirogaleus medius. NCBI lineage: Eukaryota > Metazoa > Chordata > Mammalia > Primates > Cheirogaleidae > Cheirogaleus > Cheirogaleus medius. The sequence goes on from VBSM01002608.1 coordinate 3,859,290, forward strand.
TTGACATACAAAGCCACTAGTAGTCATCTTGAGATAAAAATGCAAATTTGAGATTATAGTCTGCAATTAAGATTGACATGACATCAAAATTTAATTAGGAAGAAATAAAAGATAAATTATTTTTCTCATTTTATAACTTCTGAGATAGCTATAATGTACTATACAAAGTAAGTTTAATTTCTGTGTAATAGTAATTTCCAGAAATGATCTTAAAAATCTCAAGATTTCTTTAAAAATATTCATACCATTTACTTTATAAATTAAATAGCAAAACTTTTTTACTTACAAAATGCCTTTACAAAGGAGCCATAGATTACTTTAATTCAGTGAACACACACATAGATAGTTTACATGACATTAACTAGATTAATAAAAGTTTGACACAATCTTGGATGAAGGAGATACCATGTAAAACTTCTAGGGGGCATAGCCTAAAGAGCAGAGTTAAAAAGCCTGAGATTGAAAGACTTATGCATATTGAAAGGAGAAATCCCTATTAAACAATAGTGAAACTATGCTTTCCATCATATATTTTACTGGTGTCTATAAAAAGAAATTTGATTTATGAGACTCAGATATGCACACAATGTTTAAGCACCGCATTTAGCTATTGAATAAGTGAACTGCAACAATGTACTGGAATCTCCTGAAATTAAAAAGGAAAAAAAAAATCCCCCATCCACCTGTATCCTCCACCTCTTATTTTCTCAGGTACAGAAATTTTGTCACAATACTCCTTAGCCACAGCTATGCTCTTCCACCTTTTCTGTTTTGTTTTTTTGTTTGGTTGGTTGGTTTTTGTTTTTTCCCTCAATTAATAACCAAAACTAACCAAGCTGTTCTTGATTAGGACCAAGGAAAAGGTTAATCAGTTGTCTTATTATATTTTTACCAATAATTTTTTGCTATTCTTTTAAATATTTCAGGCAGCCTGCCTGCCAATCAACCATTTTCATCTAAGAAAGAAAATATTGCAAACAAGAAATTACATCCCTGGCTCACCTAACCATATATATTCTTTTCCTTTATCTTTTATACTACCACTACTAGCCACTCCTAGACTAGGGAGCTAAAAGTTGCCTTAATAGGACTGAGTCTAAACCTGAGATAAATGAGAAAAAAAGCTTCTGGAAATATGAGTATTTCTCTCCTACCACAATTTCCCAAAGTCATGGCAGCATGGGAACCCTCAACATACATTCTGCAGAATATTTGGTATTTATTCAAAATATACCAATGTACATTTAGATTTTGTCAATATTATAATCAAAGAGAATGTTTCAGTTCTGAAATAATGCTAATTTCTAAAACCAAGTAAAATAATGGACCTATGTTTTAAGTGCAAATAATAATAATAGTGAATACTAGCAAAATTAAAGTAAATTTAGATAATCTGAATAGCACTGAAGGATAGGGATCCAAAAACTAATGTTTAAGGTGGCTGTGCAGTAGTTGGAACCTCCTCATAATGAATAATATAAGCAATTTCCTTTGTATATTGTTTTTTCTCTTTTCATTTATTCATCATACAATGCATATGTATCAATGTGACTAGGTTACAGCTTTTCCAGGATTGTACAGCAGTTTGCTATAATTACATTGTAATATAAATGGCTAAAAAGACTTTGCATGAGTCAATTGGTGACCTTGATTTATTTTTCCAGGTCATGGAGATCCATCTTTGAACCTCATCAAAAATTCCGACTTAATAGCAGGTGTCAGCATTTAATATTCCTCCAGTTGTCACAATCAGACTTGTCAGAAAACTAACCTGCAAATAACCAAATGCATTGAATACAATTTTTACTTTTTCATCTTTAAATTATTTTACAAGTTATTTTTAAAAAGAAAATATAGCTTATATGATACAAGACGAAGAAAGAGAAAAATGTTTTAAATATACCCTTCATACTCTCTATTTTCCTTTGCAAACAGTAGACAGAGAGAGTGATTTTTTATGGATTTGGAACAGAATAAGTAAAGCTTCCATATTCCTGGTTATCTTTTTGAGAACAGCACAGCACTTAAGATTGCATCTCTTCAAGAATGCTACAATCCCTCTTAGTGTTAGAGCAAGCCTTTCAAATGTTATTACATTTACAGTTGTATAGTACCTTCAAGTACTGTCACATTACAGAAATCCTAGGCTACCCGCCACCCTTTCTGTAAAAGCATGTGATCAAATTTGAGCCCAGGTTGTAGTGTCAACATTCCTGTGTCAAAGCAAATTTGGAGCTGATGAAAACAAGCCTAGGCTTGCTTATCAACCTGAGATAAATAAATGTTCCAGTTGGGCACACACATTTTAAATAAGAACTTGATAGAGACCCCACTTTCCAGAACAAATTCAACCAAGCATTTTAAACTTGTAGTTATCTGGGGCAGTTCTCTGTGATGGGTTGCAGTCAGACAAAGACATGGTGCGAGGGCTTCAAGGTTGAAGGGAAGAGGAATCAGTGAACCTAAAATGGCAGCTACATCCATTGAAGCTGGGTAATTGTATTTGCCCATTCAGAAGGGTCCTCCTCAGCTCCAGGCACACAGCCCTCTGAGACCTCGGATCCAAGCTTATAGAATTGGAATGACCTCTTTTTACCAAATGACTCTAGGGTTATGATTCCTCTTTTACATGTTGGGGAGGGATGACCAATGGGATAATTCACATCCAGCTACTGTTTATCTCTCATTTGTTCTGACATCCTGCTCCTAAGGACTCTGTTCTAAGGCAGGAGATTCATGTGTCACACAGGTTTCAAGGAAAGCTACACCAATTTCTGCTAAAGATGGTGACTTGGCCACAAGAAAGTGGTAGTGAATCTGAGTTTATATCATATATAGCCAGCAATATGCTGGTAAATATTTAACAACCATCTCTTTTGGGGAAGGGATGACAATTTCTGTAGTATGGTTGATTTCAAACCACCAATATGATGATGTCATAGAGCTAGGAAGAGATGCAAGCAATTGACTCTCTTAACCAGCTGCAGCATGCCATTAGGTATAGTTCCTAAAGTTTAGGTAACATTTCATCTCCATGCTAGTTCCCTATTTCTTAACAAAGGAATCTCTTACTGACTGTTAAAATTCTTATACGAGAAGTAACAAAAAGAAATTTGTATAAAATTTTATCAATATGACATAGAAAAGAAACACAGGTTTAAGAGTGTCCCACTGGCCAAATGTTTCACCATTTTTATGATTTACATCTTAAGGATGTGACGTACATTGTCGGGGGGAAGGGATTACCTCTAACCCTCCTTAGGGA
>VBSM01002608.1:3867937-3893067 GCA_008086735.1 Cheirogaleus medius
CTTAGGGAGAGGCAAAGATATACAATGTATCCAAAATGTAAAAAAAAATAAAATAAAATAAAAATAAAAACAAAAAAAAATAGTTGCATTTGTTGCCATATCAGTTATAATAAACTTTGAATTATAATCTGGAATATATTAATAAACAAGTTTATCAGGAAACCACGGAAGTCGTATATGTGATTTGCGCCACTCTACAACCACTTTAGAGCCTCCTCAGCCATCAGTAAGCATAGTAAGAAGATCATACTGTGTTCCTTATGGTCCTTTCTGCCCAAACATTCCTTGATAGCAGGTTCCTAAGGTGCGATGGAAGCCAATTTACATACACCGAGAGTGAGCATGTGAGGTCTATGGCTCTGAGTTTAAGGAAATATCCAGTTGTCCACGATATTGCTATAAATCTCTCACCCTTTCCTTATACAAAAACAAAGTTCCTTATTCATCTATATCTGCTTTCAAGTTCCTTACCCTTACTTAAATGCACAATTGAGGCAACAATAAAGAGAAAATGATCCTCTAGGTTTATGCTTATGATCTTTAGCACTACCATATGAAAACATATTTTCTCTCACTCTGACTCATATGATGAAGAATGAAGAATCACCGCACCATCAGCTAACTTGAACTTTTATTATTTGGCTACGATCAAATAATAAGTTCATCAGTATAACTGACAATCTTGGATTAGGAAATTTTTAGTTCTAGCTGGGGTATTTATTAAATATTTGCCTTTTTATTCTTCTAATATTAAATTTTTCTATAATTTCAGTTAAAAATATCTTTTGATATGAAATTACTGGATATTGTGATGTGGAAGTCAAGGAGATGAATGTAGTTCTAACATTTTAAAGTCCTTTGAAAAACCAAATATAAAACCCATAGAAACTCTATATCACCACTATAATGCTTACTGAAAATGAATGCTTAATTATGGTTTCCTTAGATTGAAAGTACAATTTAGTGACACTGAAACAAATATAAGGCAGGCTTATAGTAGTTTCATAAATAATAGTGAACTGGAATATTCCAGGGTATAATTTAAGAGTAACAAAAAGATCTACCTGTACTTTTGTAACACTGAATGCACTAGTTTATATGTTGACTTTAATCTGGTAGAGTGAAAACACCATATAACAAGGGTGTATAGTATTTGCACACACAAAAATTGCCATCTGAAAATATTTGTGAAAACCTATTTTTATGCCTGAATCCAAGTTGAATGTATAATTTAGTACTTATTTTCAGAATAAATAGCCTGGAAAAATTTCATGCACAATTGATGATAATTTGAGTGTGCAATCCATGGCTGGATTTCATTAACATATTCATTCTGTCTAAGCTCTGTGTGCAAATTTATATTGTAGTTTTCTAAAAATGGCTCATAACAACTTCAAAACATCAAAACCAGTCATTCTTACCATCAAATGGTGGAGACCAAATACTTCCACACGTTGAGCAAATCTTTTGGAAGAGAATTCCCAACTGTGGAAAAAGGATTATAACAATACTGAATATAATTTACATTCTGATTATACTGAACCCAAAAGGTAAAAGAAATAAAGAAAACTGAAAAATACAAAACAGAAGTTTCATGTTGAATTAAAAAGGGGGAAAGGTGCCTGTGTGTATGCATGAGTGTATGTGTATATATAAATTTCCTAGTGATATCTCCCAAAATACTTGTTTTCATTTTGTTTTATATTTCAGATTGTGATTTTGTCACTTCAAAAGTGGATTTTTAAGCCAGGAACAGAAAGACAAATACCTTATGATCTTACTCATATTTGGAATCTAAAAAGTTGTTCTCATAGAAGTAAAGAGTTGAATTGTAGTTAACAGAAGATGGAAAAGGGAAAGGGAGAGGAGGATGGTGAGAGATTGGTGGATGGGTAGAAAGCTACAGTTAGATAAGAGAAGTAAGTTCTGGTGGTCTGTTGCATGGTAGGAGGACTAGAGTTAACAATAATGTGTTGTGTACTTCAAATTAATGAGAAGACAGGTTTCTGAATGGCCTTATCACAACAAAATAATAAATGTTTAAGGTAATCAATATGCTAATTACCCTGATTTGATCATTATACAATTTATACATGTATTGAAAACAGCATATTGTACCCCATAAATATATACAATGATTGTGTATCAATAATAACTGTTTTTAAAAAGTAAATATGTATACTTAAAAATTTTTCACAGATTTTAAGTGTTCTCAATAAAAAAACGTAAGTATATGAGCTATTGCAGATGTTAAACAGCTCAAGTTAGCCATTCTACAATGTATCCATGTACCAAAACATTACACTGCACACCATAAATATATACAATTTTATTTTTAAATTAAAAAATAAATTAGAGAAAAAGAGATTTATAGGAAAGAAAAAAAAGGATAATTGATTTATGTATCATAACCACATTAGCAAAAACTTTTTAAAATAAAGGACATTAAAATATCAATTTTCTAAGAAAAATTTTATGTATATCTGTATAAACTAGAAATACCAAAACCTCTTTTTAAAATTTTAATTTACGGTGCATAGTATAACTGATGCTTTGGGGAAGGTAGAGGAGGCTTACCTATGATTGATGCACATACATTGCATGCTATATTTGGAGTTAGTTATGGTGTGGCAGAATCATTCATTTATCTTAATTGATTTGCAGTTTTGTAAGTTATTATTAAAAAGTAGGAAAAATGTATTACTAGAAATAAGTAGAATATTTTAAATAAATATGCTTTCCAAAATAGAATCCAAATCTAAGGCATTTTTTTGCTATACACAGTATACAATAAAATGGTTTTAATTTTCTGTGCATATTTTAGACATCCTTACATTGATATGTATAATACTGAGTATTTTTCATAATTTCAATCTTTTCCATATTAAAAATTGATGATTCATGATTATTTTATATTGGCCATAAAAGTAAACAAACTTTATTCAATCTTCCATAAACAAATAACTGATAAATTGATGAAAATTCTGGAGGAAAACATTGTCTATAAACCAAGATTATGTATTTAGTAGTACAGTTTTGCAAGAATATGCCTTTCAGCACTGATGCATTACATAAGAGGATTTGACAAGGTTAGAATTTGTGTTACTAATGGAAATTATTTTTTCAAGAATTAACCTTTAGGCTATAAAGACTGACAGATATTCAAATATTCTGAAATGAGTATTTAAATCAAAAATTTCTATTCATTCCTGCCCCTCAACAGAACTTCCATTCTGGATTCCAGCGTGTCATACACACAATTGAATTCTTAACAGCTGCCATTCAAAAGAACTGTGGAGGACCATTTGAAAGTAATATTTTGCTCTGTGTGACATCTCATTTTTTTCCCCTCAGAAATCATAATTTTTTTACACACCTCGTAGTCTTCCTAACAGGAAACCAGCTCTGCCTGTCATTTTGATTGGGGAGGAACCTTGTTTTCCAGGTCACTGGCTTGAATCCTGGAGACAAGATATTCATGAGGGACCTGTATGGAGAATTTACATCTCGGTGCAGAGTTTTCCTCTCCATTTGCTAGCACACCAGGTCAGCGAGCCGCTCTGTCAGAGGGAAGATAATGGCTGCTGTAGTGCCCCCCTCTTATTACACACTCAGTGCTTCTGACCTTCTTGGGAGATCCCCCAAAGCCTTCTGATTTGGGGTATCCCTCTGTCCTTTAAGGCCCTCTCACATTCAGATCCTCCTGTCTAAAATACATTAATCATGGCCTTGAGGAAGGCTACTCCTTAATGCCAGATTTCATACTGTTTCTCTCTCTAAAAATTTCTTGACTATGCAAAGGAATAAAAACAAAATGTGGTGAGCATTGTGGAGGGGAAGGGCATACCTCTAACCCTTGCTAGGGAGAAGCAAAGATATAAAATGTAACCAAAATGTTAAAAAAAAAAAAAAAAAACATGTATCTGGTGTGGGGCAGGTGGGAGGGGGGAGGAGGAGATGGGTATTTGCATACATAGTGAGTGTGATGTGCACCTTCTAGCGGACAGAAATGCTTGAAGCTCTGACTCCTCGAGGGGAGGTGGGAGGCATGGGCAATGTACGTAACCTTAACGTTTGTACCCCCATAATATGCTGAAATAAAAAAAATTGTTACTATTTTTAAAAGCTAAATTTTATAGGACAAAAAACATTCAAGATCAGTGCATCAAATCCAGCAAAAACAAAGTAAAATAAAATCATCAGTACAATTGAAAAAAATCAATTCATAGTCCATCAACTTTTATTTACAACTTGAACTAGTCATCCTTGTGACAAATATCCTGTATTTTTGACATCAAAATAACAAAATTTTATTTTTGAAGAAACCGAATTAAATATATGTATTTTTGTAGACCATAATGTTGTCTTAGGGTCTGGCAAAATTAGAAATGATTCTTCTTCCTATGCTATGCCTTAATTTTATTCTTTTCTTGGCAATGAGATGAATATTTCAGGATATCAAGAGATGAAGACTAAAGCAAAGAGTTAACTTTGCCTTAATTTTCTATTCCAGACATTCTCACATGATCTGAAATAATTTTGCTCTCTACCTGATTTTTAAAACATTTCCTTTAACTACTAAACAATCTATCATCCCCCTGATCATTTGGATGGGGAGCCAGTAAAGAGGGATTCACAGGCAAAAGATATCAAATCTGAGTGGCTTCCTCCAAGTGGGGAAGGAAGCACTGCTTCCTCTGGAGCAGAGCAGGTGGCCCAGAATTAGTTTCTAATCACAACTTTCTGCCTCATGTATTATATGTCCGTTGATGACAACAAAAAGTGAGCATGATTTCTGGGTTGGGTAAGAGGAACGGTCACAAGAATTTTCCAAACATTCCATATTCCCTCTCCTTATTTCAGTTACAGTATATTTGTTGGTAAAAGGAACACACATGCTCCTATACAACTCTTTAAAATCCTATAGATTGAAAATTACATTTTTTCCTCCAAAATTGGAGACATATTTACCTAACAATACTGAAGGACCCTCCCCCTAAAGATGTTCACTAATTAACATCTTTTGTATATTTCTTAATTTAAAATTTTAAATCTGAATCTTCGCAATGCACTAGTGTCACCCGACTGTTTTAGGGGACAGCAAAAAGGGCAGAGTCATTACAGTATATGAACTTGCATTCTGCAAATATAAATGTGTAGTAAATATTGAGGGCTGCTTTGAGGAATGTAGAGGTTTTTGAGAATGTAACTACCTTTTGAAAAAGTGAGATTTCTGAAAGTCCAACTAAATGCCAGATACCTTGGGCTGCTTTCCATTCAGATCTGATATGCACTGTTAATACAGTGATTGGTCCTACAAATAGAAAACAACAAAAGTGGGCTCTACCAGCATCCACCATCCACATTGAGGAACTAGCCTCCAGGAGAGGTTGAGATTTTATCAGAGGTTTACCAACATTTTGGTTGTGGAACTTCTTTCACTCTTAAAATACATTGAAGACCTCAAAGAGCTGTTGTTTATGTGTTTTATATGTATTGGCATTCAAAACATTAGAAATTAAAACTGAGACTACCTTAATGTTTATTAATTCATTTAAAAGTAACAATAATAAACCTAAACATGTTAATATAAATAATCTATTATTTATAAAAATAGTTTTGATTTTGGAAAATCAATGTACTTCAATAGCTTTTTCAGAAAATTGTGTATATTTTTAATTGATATGATACCAAAACTCAACCTGTGGTAACTTCTAATGGTTAGTTTACATGTGGACTCTGAACCTATAGAAAGTGAACATTTTATGCTAAATTATATTAAATTCATTAGTCTATTTTTCATATTAATCTATTTTTCACATTGGATGAATCTTTTATTTACCTATATGATTTGTATCATCAAGAACTGGTATTTGGAAAATTTGGGGACACTGAGTTATAAAGATGTTCCAAATATTCACATGTTTAATTACATAAACAAAAAATCCCATTTATAAATATTATTGTAGATCACATTAGAAAAGTATTTTAGTATTGGAAAGGTGTCAGATCCAAGGTGGGGATATAAGTTTTAAATTCTAATTTTTGTTTGAAAGCTCAAATTTTATCATTGGCAACAAATACTGTCAGTTGTTTTCCTTGAAATGACAGGCTCACATTGTTCATTTTTGAGAAAATATCTCCCAAATATCGAAGTCTTTATAATGATAGTTTGTCAGTTGTTCTTTCAAGTATAAATGGTGCTCAGAGAAAGAAGTGACTAATTTGGCTTGTAACTCAAGTGATCACAGAATCAACCATCATGCTTTAGTATACAGCAGAAGTACTTTCTAAATATTTTTCAGTTTGTCATATAGAATATTTAAAACGTCTCGAGACTAAGATTTAATAAAATTGTTAATTTTTACTCCATCAAGGACATCCTTAAGTGAAACTGGCAGTACCATTTGGTGTCACTGCCTTGAGTCATGGTATGGTACCGGCAGTTTTAGCCACGATTACTTCTGTATCATCAGGGCAAATATTAACACAGAAACAAAAAGGCAAAGAATATCTGGAAAACAGTTTTGACTTTATGGACCCAGTGAAAGGGTCTCAGAAACCCTCAGGGATTCATACATAACACTTTGAATCTTCTAGGTTTTGCAAGCTCACTTTCTTCCACCAACCAGTTCTAAACAGTTCAGGAAAGGTAAGGAGCACAGCACTTCAAGCGTTAGCTGTAGTAAAGGTTTGCTCCTCTCACCCACCAAATTCTTAACTTTAATTAGTTACAAAAGGATTTTCCCACAATTGTAAAGGGGGAGAATAGCCTGGTGATAACAGACCATGCCACCTAATACTATCCTTTTTGATCCATATTCATCATACACAAAAGTGTTTTTATAGATCCCAGTATGTCTTTTATGTCCTTGGATAAAATTTTTATGCTCAGTGTCTGAGGAACTAAAAATTTTTTATACCCATAATACTAACAAAATTGTTCAATTATCTCTCTCTCTAAACACACACACAGTGGTGGATAAATTAGACATATGTAATTAGAAATATATTTGAATAGCTCAAAATAGTATACAACTTTAGTAGATCATTTTTTAATATTAGATCATTTTTTAATATTAAAAATGATCTACCACCAATTGTTTGGAGGCTAACAATAGCAACTAACATTTACTGAACTAGGTACTGCTCTTAGTATGTAAATGATATAATTTCATTGAATTTCACTACAACCCAAGAGGTAAGCGCTTTCAGTACTCTCACATTACATATGATAAAATTACAAAACAGAGGGTTGAGCAAATTTTCCAAGGTTAGATAGCTAGCAAGTGGTGAAACCAGGATTTGTACTTGAAGTTAAAGTCTATAGCCTGTGTGTTCAATTACCAGAGTACACTGCCACTAAAGAGATAAATGTGTTTTGAAATTTTAATAAATATATATGAAATATATTTTAAATATTAAGAAAGAGGATTATTAAAGTTGAAACAGTTATATGTATTTTAATAAAGTGTTCATAGCATTTCAATTTCAGAATATTTACAAGTAGAAGTCTTGTAAATTTAAGATTTAAGATCAGAAAAGTAATGATGTTATTTCATACATATTTCTTATTCTAACCATTTTCCAACTTTTCTTAGAAGCTTGAAATGGAGTTTGGCTTGTGCTGTTAACACTTCCTTCAAATTTATCTTGTTATAAATCATTAGTGGATTTTTGAAACTTTTATTTCATAATATTATGGGTGTACAAACCTTTTGGTTACATAAACTGATTTTGTACCATTTGTGTCATAGTTATAAGTGTGCCCTACACCCAGATAGTGTACATTGTACCCGACAGGTATGAATTTACCCATCCCCTCTTCCCCCTCCCACCTGCTTGATTTCTGATGAATGTTATTTCCATATGTGCACATAAGTGTTGATCTGTTAGTTCCCATTTAATGGTGAGTATATGTGGTGTTCATGTTTTCATTCTTGTGATATTCACTTATAAGAATGGTCTCCAGTTCCATTCAGGTTAGTATAAGAGGTATTAGTTCACCATTTTTTATGGCTGAGTAGAACTCCATGGCATACATATACCACATTTTATTAATCCACTCCTGCATTGATGGACACTTGGGTTGCTTCCCCATCTTTGCAATTGTGAATTGTGCTTCTATAAACATTTGAGTGCAGGTGTCTTTTTTATAGAATGCCTTTTTTATCCTTTGGGCAAAAACCAAAGGGCTTAAATGTAAGGCACGAAACCATAAGAATTCTCAAAGAAAATGTTGGAAAAACTATTTTAGATATCAGCTTAGTCAAATAATTTATGAAGAAGACTCCATTGGTGGATTTTTGAAATTGCTTGAATCTCAGAAACCATTTCAAATTCTTTCCATTTTTATGTGCTACAATCACTATATGTAAAATCTTCATCAGACACAAATTTATTTCTATATAAATCCAACATATGTATATACATATAAATATGTCAAAATTAGCATCCTTTAGTTCATCTGGCAAATGCTTCAGAGTATACAACTGCTATGAACTGAATTGTGTTCCCCCAAAATTCTTATGTTGAAGCCCTAACTCCTATTTTGACTATATTTGGTGGTCTTTTAAGAAGGTAATTAAGGTTAAATGAGGATGTTGGGATGGGGACCTAATCTAATAGGATTGGTGTCCTTACAAGAAAAGGAAGAGATACCAGAGTTCTCTCTATACCCACACAAAGGAAAGGCCTTGTGAGGACAGAGCAAGAAGGCAGCCTTCTCCCAGCCAGGAAGAGCACTCTTACTCACTGAAGCCACCCCTGACATCACCTTAGTCTTGGACTTTCCAGCCTCTAGAACTGTGAAAAAATAAATTTCTGTTATTTAAACTACCCAGTTTGTGGTATTTTGTTAGCAGCCTGAGTTAATAGAATATAACAGACATTTTAAATCACATATTAGTTTCCAGATGGAATCGTTGTTGACATATTTCAATATGATGAAAAAGATAAAAGAAAAGCTAATTCATATACACATACATACCATGTCATTCTACTTAAAAATGATCCTTTGATTAACACTGTTTTTTCATTGAGTCATGGCTTGAAGTTAAGCATAGTATTAAAAAGAACAACATATAGCTAGAGTCAAGTTTTCATATCTGTGAAAGAGTTCAATCCAAGCACTAATGAAGTTGAATGAAAAGAGGACTTTGACTTGAGAATTAGATTTAGATATTTCGATTCAAATCTCAGATCCTGAGCAAATAACATAACTTTTTACACTTTGAGATCAGTGTACATTCAAAGATAATAATAATATTATTCTCACTGGGCTATTGTGTTAATTAAATGAGAAAAGAAACATAAAAGCATACCTAGCTTCTCTGGCAACCTTGTCAGAGCTCAACCCCAGGAATTCTTAGGCAGCTACCATGGTCTCCATTGCTACTTTTCACACATTCCTGTCTCACAAGAGACCCTCTGGACAAGTAGTAGCCTTTGCTTTTGTTTTACTGAACTGTGTTGCTCTAGGTTGTTGCTCCAAATTCCAGTAACCCTAAAGCTTCTAGCATTTTATTTTTAGTTAATAGATACCTGCATAGTTACCTAATTATCTCTTCTAGATTAGGTATGGCTTTCTCTGCCTTTTGAGGTATAAACCAACTAAACTAATAAAGTATACAAATATCAGAAGATGAAAAACATTTACACTAAATCTGAAACAGTTTTGTTGGGAACCACACACAAACACACAAGCACACACACATACACATATACACACACTTGGGCACATAAAGTCAACCAGTACTTGTTATCTTTTTTTATTTAATTTTAAATGGTATATTTATTAATTAAAACTTTTTCTATTTTATCTTCATTTGGAATTAACAAACTGAATCCAGCAATTAATCTCTGCTCATTTTTTGTTTTTAATTTTCTGGACTACAGTTTTAATTTTTACTATCAAATATATGTGTCTTCTATGTCTTGTTGGTAAACCTAAATAACTAATAACATTAAATCTTGAGGGAAAGCAAAACTATCTGCACCTATTTTCCAAGATTTTCTTGGGTAATAAGGCTGAGTAAAAACCATAGTGTAACTTCAAAACCTCCTGGAAAGCTCCTGTCATCAGTTCAAAGTCCCCAAATCTTTAGTTAAAACTGTAGGATGGCTGCTCTAACAAGCTCTTTCGTAGTCCCTTATTTCAAGTCTGAATAGAAATCCTAGTGAGTTCTTCTGTACTTTCCATCATTGGATCTTTTGAGCATAAAGAATTATTTTCTCAGTAGGTTTTCTATTAGGGAAAGAGATTATATCCTTGAGCCTCTTCAAGTAAAGTGCCCATGGTGCTACACAAATGTGTTTCAAGCCCTAACTATGGGAGCATTCTGTTTGCCCAGGGTATAATTTAGGTTCAACTTCCAGTCTGCTTCTGAGGAAAAGATACTGCAAGTCAGTGGAAAGAGAACTAGACTAGAAAGAAGGAGACTTGGGATCTAGGTCTCTAGTCCTGAGGACTTGGGCCAGTAGGCCACTTAACACTGTGTTCCCTTTCTCATCCCTCCAGTCAAGACAAAAATGGCTGCCCTATTTGTGTTTCAACATTCTAAATATTGTTAACACATACTGTGTAATATAATCATGAAAGAAATTATTGTTGTTTTCATTATTTAAATTTTAACTAATTTACAACAAACATTTATGAATCAGAGACTGATATGAACTCCAATTTTAAAAGAGCAAGTAGAATCCTGGTGATAGGTAAAATTCTCTGACAATTGAAAAAGAAGTAAAACTATCTCTCGTGAAGTTTTTGTCTTGGGAATGAGATAAAATTAGTGAGAAAAAGTTGATTTTTTGATGCCATATGGACTTCTCTCGAGATTAATTTGATCTAATTTAGCCACAAAATAATGGTTTCCTCAGGTTATCTTTTTCTAAAGCCTTCACTAACTAGGAAGAAAATCTTAGGAATTAATTGAACAAAACATAGCAATAATTTAATTCTTATGATCTGAAATTTTCTTTCCATTCTTTCACATGAATTTGCATGTTTCTAAAGATTTTATTGATTCTTTCTAAAATGATAGTCTCATAACTGTTGGGAGATAATTCTCTAAGGGTTTCTCCCGGTACTTCATATTGTGTAAGCACAGACATTAATTGCCTTTTTCCTGGACAATCCTCTAAGAATGTTTGCATAGAAAATAGCCTTGGAATATAAAGACAGTTCTCTCTGGGAATAAGGGTAGGTTTGTTTCTGCCCAGTAAACTACAGATAATATCTACCTCTGGGGCTTACTGTCAAGTAGGCTCACTGCCCATTATAAGAGTTAGGTTCATTTATATTGCTCAAAATTCCTCCCCTATTGCACAGCACATTGCATGAACAGAAATCACCTGTCCCTCTTTGCATTAACATGTGGGAATTGAGGCTCAGAAAATATTCACAAATGCTACTATTCTGGTTACCACTATTGCTGTGAGTAGTAAAGTTCTTTGTCTCTGACCCAGAAATCTCATGCCTTCTGTCACCATCCATGAAATTATGGCAGGCTAACTTGTTGGTTTTTAAGTGAGGCAGAATTTTAGATTCTTCGCAGTTCTTGACAATAACACCTGAAAAAATAATATAAATCATCTTTATCAGTATTTTGTATCATTGGATTCTATTGGTAATTTATTGGGAAAACTTATTAGATCTAAGACATTTCCATACTCAGTGACCAAGAAGGTACTGTCGCAGTAAACTTTCACTAGAATCTGGCTACTAAAGCCTGGAATATTTAGCTAGGCAACTAAAATATCCCAAATTGGAAAAAGGTATTCAGTTAGGCCATGAAGACACCTAACTCCATATATATATATATATATATATATATCTTCCTTCTGCCATATACCATTGTATAAGATTGTCCTTTTATTTATGTATTTATTTCTTTGTTATACTTTTTTTTAGTAAAACTTGTTTACACTTAGCTTAGAGGAGAAGCTCTATCTAGCAAAAGACTCTGACCTACAGGCCACAGCTATCTGTGCTTGAGATAGAGAATTAAAACAAGCTCAGCCAATTTTAGTCTACTTCCAAGGAATTTGGAATAGAGAAATAAGAAGTGAGATTTTTATTGTAAGTTTGTGTTAAAAGGTCATGTTGACTAGGCAACCAAGAATATCATTTGAAGTTTGTCAAGGTGAGACGTATGCACATAGAATAGCAATAAGTCAGTCTTCAGACAGACAAAAATAAAGCAGACACATAGTAGTGACAAGGAAACATGAAAAGTCCAAAGGAGAAAGAGACAGGGACAGAGAGAGACAGATGCCTGTTGTCATTCTATTTCCCATTAACACTGGTTGTGCTTCTTGTATTGATGGCCATAAGATCTTTCTGTATTCTAACCAGAAATGTCTTTCTTTCCATATTTACTCAAAGGAGCTCCTGATTAACTGTAAGTTTATTTATTTATTTACATTATTTTTACTTTTGTTCAAGTAAATATTTTATTTAGTGGCTTTCTTATAATAAAGATAAAGTGAATACATTCTGAGACCATCCAGTGCATATATTATAGACTGGAATAGAGTGATATGTTAATGGATTAATCCAATTGCTTTCATAATTCTTATAACCTGATCTCTTCCCAAATATCACAAACGTGAAAAATTCACAATAACAGGAAAGAATCAAATAGACTTGAATTGGTGAAATATTAGCTCTATTTGCATAGGCTAATGTTAATTAGTATAGTATAATAGCCTGGTCATCTCTACCTGCCCTGCCTTGCCTTGCCTTGCCTTGTAACCTCAGGGAGAATTTAGCATTTTTAGACCAGATACTAGAATTTTAGGTTGAAAAATTACAGAATAGACAGAGATGGTAAGGACCCAAGAGGCAGAAGATAAGAGAGATAACTAAGCAAAAGTTGGTTATGACAATATATATAAAGAATAAGAGGAGATAAAGTAAGACGAAGGAAAAAGAGTGAAAGCAAGGCATTCCTGGAGAACTGTAGCAAACTGAGCTCTGGAGAGTGTGGGAAAAGGTACAAAAGATGAGAATGGGACAATGTAAAGTAAAAAAAAATATTGCTAAGAGTCATCAGTTGGATCCCAAAAATGTGTAGTTAGAGAATAAAATTGCTTTTGTAATTTAGAGACAGTGGTAAGAGGAGCTGGTTGTTGAAATGTGGTTGTTTGAAAGCAGCATTTTCCCATGTTTGAATCATACAGATTAACAGCATCAATACTTACATGTAAATTATACATAAACTGTTAAATCATGCTCTCCATAAAGAGTGCCATCTTTATTTTTCCTGCTATTCCAGATTTAGCATAAATAAGAGGAATATAAATAAAAGAGATGTAGATTCCACTATCAAAGGCAACTAAGATATTTGTATTTGGATCACACTCTGTAAAAATGATAGTGCAGAGCCAGTGAAAACCTTTGCTGTCAATCTGAAATGATTCTACTGTCTTTGTACAGTGCAGACCTCCCAGTTCTCCAACATCTCCTTCCTTTGTGTGTTGTGATCAAGAAGCTGGGTAAGGCCCTCAGTGGGAGTCACATTAATTAGGTCATGACAGATATAAAATAATTGTCGTTATGTATTAAGCAATTGCTATACAGCAATCACTACATTATGTACATTATTTCTCACAACATATGAAATGAGAAATATTAGAACTATGATTTGCTCCACTTTACAATGAAACAGGAAGCAAGTTGAAGAAGCTCTGGACTCCTCCAGGCTCACCAGATGTGCTTACTCTAGATGCCTAAATGCCTAGATGACGATCCCCAAATTTGTGCAGGATGAGTGAGTTAGCTCAAGAACTGGGCAGGAATGGGTCTGAAATCTGGCATTCTTAAAGAAGCCAGCAGCTTGTCAAGTACTGAGTAAACAGGATGGGTACTAGAAACTTTGTTTTCATCTGAACATCCTGTCTCTTTAAGATATATTTTTAGCAGAGTTTCTATCTTATGATTAAACACTTAAATATATATATATTCTTGTAAGTTTGTTTCTTAAATAATGCTTGTTAATCTTCTAAGCATTTTTGAAGATTGTCAATTTCATTCTTGTGATGATATACCCAAGACTATGTACAATGTTTTAATGCGGTTTGTTTTTCCTGTCTTCCTGTCATAGATAAACTTTCATGCCTGGCAGCAATGTCAATATCATCTCACAGACAGGCATTAAACATAGGGGAGATGTGGAGCCATCACTTAGATTAAATTCCATAGGCTTTTTCCTCCCATTATAAATCTAAGTCATCTGACCTTACCAGCAGGTGCATCCTATTCCAAGAGATACAGGATTTGGTGGATAGATCAGCCCCCCATGATATACACAGACTCTATTTTATGAAGCCCTTTTACCTAGTGAGGGCTGACTATAAATTCCTCGGTATGACCAAAGGAAAAGAAATCTCATCAAGCAGAAAGAAAAGTTTTCTTGTATAAATTAAGCGGCCCTTTAATAAACAAGCAGTAATTGCTATAGTAAATTTGGAAATCACAGAAACAATAGGACCACATTTTTTTTTAATATTTGAGAATGTCAGTTCATTGCTTCCTGTTTACTTGCAATTATTTGAAAATAACCTGGATAACTTTATAATCAAGGTATTTCCTCTTGGCTCCCTGGTATACATCAGACTGCCTGAGGAGAAGATTGACATCCTAAGGTGTCCAAAGCATAATCAGTCTTAAGAGCTGCTAATGTTAAAATCCTGACTAATGTTAATCAAACATTTTTTTAAAAAAGTCTTTAGCTTGTTAAACACACACATACGCACACAAACACACACACACTAACTAAAATCACAGTTTTTAAAACACAGCTGGTAAGTGATGTTGCCTAATTTTACAACTATTTTGGCCCATGTCCATTTTGCATACTATATTCGTGTGTGTGTCTGTGTCTTTGCATATGTCTTTGTTATAACTAGTAGTCAATATAAGCTGTTTAAAACTTGGAAAATAGTGTCCAGTCTCTGGCTAACAGTGTATACAGTCACACATCACTTAATGACAGGTATGTGTTTTGAGAAATGTACTGTTAGGTAAACATCACAGTGTACTTACACAAATCTAGATACTACACACCTAAGCTAGATGGTATAGCCTATTGCTCCTAGACTACAGAGCTGTACAGCCTGTTACTATACTGAATACTGCAGGCAATTGTAACACAATGGTAAGTACTTGTGTGTCTAAACATAGAAAAGGTACACTAAATATATGATATTATAATCTTATGAAACCACCATCATCTATCATCCATTGTTGACCAGAACATCACAAGGCAGCACTATAGTTAGCAAAAGTCAAAACATCAGAAGAATACATACCCTTCAGGTAAAGACAATTTAGTTAATGAAAAAAACTTTCCTCATCTCTTAAGTGGGGATGATTATAACACCACCATGAAGTGGTTGAAGAATTAAATCAGATAAAATATGATAGGTATTTGCATAAAGAAAAAGATAGTACCTTCTTTCTCTCCCTCACCAAATCTAAGGAATTACTTTGTGGATAAACCATTTGTAATGTTCTCTGTTGTACCAACTAATATTAATATAATTATTAACATAGCTTCTTACTGTCATGAAGCTTTCAAGGTGTACCAATCAATTGTACCTTCTCTAGATAGAGGAACATTATAATGGACCTCCTCACAGCTGGATAGAAGTAACACACACGTCTGATTTTTCTCAAATGTGCTACAATAAACTGTGAGGTGGTGTAAATCAAATAATTTTCTCTGTTAAGTAAGGTAACTAACAAAAATATTTTTTGAACTTTTAGGTTTCTTTAAACCACAATTGCAAAGCAACAAACAAAAATTAGAACTTACTACAGAGGATGCTGCTGGTCAGTTTTGTTCTTGGCATCATTATAAGCTTGCATAGCCAATTAGTATGTAAGGGTGCAGCTGAGTTGGAGGAGACTGAAACAGGAGATGTGTTTCTGAACTCTTCAAGGTGGGTTTAGGTCTTGAGATCTAAAAAATAATGGCTCTACAGGATAATCCCTCAGGAGCCCCAGAAAAAACAGACAAATGCATTACAGACCTTAACTGCTCTTTAACCTGCACCCTATTTTCTGACCTAGAAATCGCTATTTCTCATTAAAGTATTTCTTTTTGCTGCCTAACTCTTTTTTTCAGTGTTATATGTCTAAGACCTACTTTCACTTCAAGGGCTCTAATTCCAATTAAAAATATACTGATTTCCAACACCATCCAGTGCCCAGTGACAGCTTAGTATTTGCACCAATTATAAAGTTAGATATAATAACAAAAGGGAGCTTTCATTTTTCCTTACATTTCCTGAATGACAAAGAGGGTTCAGTCGAATGCACCTAGAGCAATTACAGAAGAGGCTTCCCTCTTTAGTTCCTCCTGCCGCTGTATGAAGATTATAATTCCTGATACTTCCGTGACACACAACCCCCGCTCCTTTTCATTTCCACTATTATTCTACTGGAAATTTTCTTATGCTCCATTCTGGCAGATACTTTAAGCCCACTGCCTTTTACTCACGTTTCTCTCTTCCAGAGAAATTGTTTCAGCTCTGGATTTTCATCCATCCATCCCAAATGTCTAGGGCTTTTCTAAAAGACACTGGTGTGCAAAGTTTCCCTTGGTGTTCTTTTCTAAAGCACATTTTCACTTTTTGGTTTCTGGAATACTTAGAGTCATTCCTTCAGCATTAATGCCAGGGGACAACTCTTGGCACATCTGCTAAATTCTCCACCAACCTGCAATAATACTTCCCAGAAATCTCAGAATAAGTTTCCTGGCACAACTTATTTCAAAACTACACCGAAACCTGTCACTTGACTAGTCTCCCTCTTCTGAGAGGTGGATCCCCTGGTTCAAGTATTTATTTATGTACTCATGGTCATTCATTGATTTATTTAACAAATATTTCTTCAGTTCCTACTATTGTACAAAGTATGGTATGCTGAGTGCAAGGAGTAAAAGGGAGTGCATTCCTGGCTTCTCTATGGAACTTACATTCCAGCATTTCATTTAGGTAGGGAGATATGAATAAAACAATAGCAGGGTTAAAGGAACTCAGATATTACTTTGAAGAAAGGATATTTTAGTGAAAGAACCGAGCCTCAGCTGTAAGTTGGGGAAGGTGATGCCTGCCTAAGGGATGGATGACTAGCAGGAGTCAACTAGACAAAGAATAGAAGGAACAGTAAAATAGGCAAAGGGAATAGGATGTGCAAATTTCCCTAGGGAGAAGAACTAAAAGAAGCCCAGTGTGGCTGGAGCAGAGGTGTAGGCAGAAGAAGTGTGTATGATGCAAAGAACTTAAGACCAGGGCCAGACCTGGTATCAGGCTGTGTTGGACTTCTGAGGTTTTGATCTTTGTCCCAAGAGCAATGAAACATCCATTGTTAAAGATTTATAATCAAGAGGTGGCGGATGGGGGAATGGAGGGCAGTTTGGTCAGATTTGCTTTCTATAAGCCCACTCTAGCTATACACAAGAGAATGGATGGAAATGGAGTAGAAATGACTGTGGGGAGACCAGTTAAATGAAACACTGATAAATTGGACTAAAGTAGTAGCAATGGAAACAGACATATGCCAAAGAACTTGAGAGGTAAAATTAACAAAATTTAGTATAACATCCTGAGCTCACAGATGTTGTCATATATCTCATTGATTTGCTTCCATTTCAAAATAAGATAGCCAGGAAACTTGGAAAATTTTCTTTTGCCACCTAGATCAACAATCATACTATAGAAAATAATTTGAGTCCCAAAGAATACACAGTTATTCCCTACAGAGAGAAGAAATGTAGCCTCTAATGTTGTCCCTGGGTTACACCTGTAATATTGACTATAAAAAAGAATAGCTTCTTCCTCATAATTAACACAGTCACAATTTCATCATCTAGCATTGAACAAAAAACATAACTGATTTTTTCCAGTAGCAATATATACCTGAATATAAAACAACAATGATAGGAATGTAAGAAAAAACACTTGTAAATCGTAAAGCTCATTAAATGTTAGTTATTTCACCTTTTCTAAAAGCATTAAATTTTGTGAAAAACATTCAGGGATTGTTTGTTAGAAACTAGAGAATTGTATTTCTTTATGTGACCCAGAAACGATAGTTTCTATTCCTTTTTGCAATGAAACAACCTATCCATTCAAAGACAACATGACAAAGTACACAATGCCTCTTGCAACATGTGAGTGACTAATATTTTCCCCTTATTCCTTTGTCACAGCAAGAAAACAAGAACCTCCTCATACCATTCTCAAGTGATTTTAAAAGCTCTTTAAACTACTCAGCATATTAATGATTTGCTATTTATAAATTACACCCATGGAAAGGCCAAAATGACAAATAAATAGAACATCGAAACTTATCTCTGTCAGAAACTTGCCGCTCCCACATCCAAAAAGAACAAAGGCAAGGCACTTTCCAGTTGACATTAGGGTCATCAGAAGCTGAGCTATGACACTTCTATGACCCTGAGTGATGAGCTGGCTAATTTTTTTCAGTAGAAAATCTTCTCTGAGTTCATAAGCCAAGAAAGAACTTCATTAAAGTGTAACTCTTCCAGCAGAGGATAAGAATTGGGGAGGGGGATTATCTTGTTATTTTTGTATGGATTTTTGCTTTGCCTCTTTTAATTAATGGACACTTCAATTTACCATGATTCAATTCACATACCAAGTCCATAAAACCACATCATCCACTTGAAAAAAATTCATCAAGCAAGTTTCAGTCTGTTTTGCCAGAAGCTTAAAGAAGCTAAGAAAATAAAATGCACATTTATAGCACATTACTCACCTATATTGATTTTCACAATAGATGTTAATTTGTATTTCTAAATAGATTTAGAAAGGGTATGAAATAGCTGACAGTTTTTGTTTGGCTGTTTTCCCATCAGAATATAATCACTTGAAGAACGGTCCTGCACACCGCTGTCACAGAAATGGCAGCAGAGGGGAACAAGTGGTGTTTGCACAAATGAGTATACATACACATCTATTTATTTTAAAAGACGGAATAAAAGCTCATACTCTGAAGAACTCATTGTTGACTGTTGTTTAAATAATCTGTAAATGTAGATTATGACAAGCAGGATAAATTATAAAACTTATCAGAACTGAAAAAGCATCATTTATTACTTAAATACTAAATACCATGGTTGACTGAAAACACTTCTTTTGATAGTTGGAAAACACCATAGATTATGGAATTAGTCACTGTATGCTAAAGAGTAGGGGTATCTACTCAGCAGTTCTCAGAATCTGCTGGGGCTTATCATGCTGAGGTAAGTGTTAGAAAAGGGGATTGCAGGTACACACAGGGAGTGCCTTCCCCAACTATTCTGACCTCGATGTATCTCTCTTCTCTGACATTTTCTCTAGAGAATTTATAAAACTGTATTATATTTCAAAGGTAATGAGATTATATATTTCTATAGCATTGTTCTTTAACTCATACCATTCATGATAACGAATCATAGGAATTTGTTAGCATCTAAGCATCTATGGCTCTGATGTGTTGGGTGGTGCATAGCCTTGCAGGTGGCTGGGAGAGAGGTTCTTTTTGGATGTTGGGGAATGCGGGACAGAGCTACAGGAGTACAGATTGACAGAATCTGATGATCCCACGCACTACTCCTTTGGACAGTAGGAGGCTATGTGAGTTAAAAATGGAAATCTCCATGGAGGTCAGGTTACATATTGTCCCATAACACAGGCAGGAAATCATAGAACAGGGTACCAGCTCCACAAAAGCCAGCTCTTAGTCTTATGCTCTAAGAGGTGAAAGAGAGACCTCTTGGTGACAGCAAGTATTTCATATTCCAGTGAGGTTGGGGGAGTTTGAGAAAGAATTTATATGCCTCAGACTGTACCAGCCATGGTTAAGAAGTGGCCTGTGTTCCTCTGTTAAATTCAGTGAAAGAACTCAGAAATATTGAAAGGTTTTAAACCTTTGCTCACACACTGAGAGAGAAAAGCAGTCCAACTATTCTCCAGTGATCACAGAAACAACCACAGGAGGAGGGGGAGGTCCACTGAAAGCCTGCAGCATGAGTCCAGACAGCAGAAGTAAGAGTTTCAGTTTGCAGACCCCACCACTTGCTAGGCAAGAGGTAAACATGGAAAGTCCTGGGGAAATCCTTCCTTGTCCTGCCAGTGTTTCGGGGACTTTAGGAAAATCTGTAGTGACTGGATGAGATGAGGCCATCAAAGATCTGACCTTTGTTACTGGGGGGAAAAAAGCATGCATTTGGAGCCTCAATTGAGATCAGATACTCTTTTTTTTTTTTTTTTTTTAGAGACGGGGTCTCGCTCTTGGTCAGGCTGGTTTCGAACTCCTGACCTTGAGCTATCCACCCGCCTCAGCCTCCCAGAGTGCTAGAGATCAGATACTCTTTTTGGTTTAATCTCTCAGATGCAAATCCATAAAGAAGGCATTCTGGAAAACATAGACAATAAAGAAACTAAGAAAGTTTCATGTGGATAGACCTTATTCTACTTCACCTGCTCTTCCTCCATAAATACATATCAGCCCACACATGCCAATATTATCACAGGAGTTAATGGAGGCAGCTGCTTCATATCTACCTTTTTCTCTCTGCAGTCACACAATCCCTAGTCTCAGTTCTTTCTGTATGTCTATTTCATTATTTCTGTAGGAGTGTGCTTTTCTCTGATGCACCCATATGTCTTCAGCTGGCTTATGGTTTGATTTCCACAATGGAAGCTCCAAGCCAAAGGATTTGTGGCCTTAAAGTTCCACACTGTTGACCAAAAAAGCAGTTAAAAATTAACATATCAGTTAGAATATTTGAGCTGATAAAGAGAGAAAAGCCTTCACTGAATGAAGAGAAAAATAATCAGGATTCCCAACTGAATTATGAATAAATGTCATGGTGCCAATTATTGAATCCAGTTGACTTTCTGCATTGCAAGGCAAAGTCACAAATATCAAGAGAGTGAGTTTTTCCCAGCTTTACTGAAGTATAACTGACCAATAGAAATTGTGTGTATGTAAGATGTACAACATTATGTTTTACTATATGGACATATGAAGTGATTATCACAATCAAGGTAATTAACATATCTATTAGCTCACACAGTTTCTTATTTTCTGGTGAGAACACTTTACTCTCTTAGTAAATTTCAGGTATACAATACAGTATTATTTACTACAGTTACCATACTGTACATTAGATCTCCAGAACTTATTTATAACTGAAAGTTTATACCGTTTGATCAACAGCTTCTATTTACTCCCTCACCCACCTCATTTTACTCTCTTCTTCTTTGTGTTTGATTTTTTTTAAGATTCTACATAAATAAGATTATACAATATTTGTCTCTTCTGTGACTGGCTTATTTCACTTGGCATAATGTTCTCTATGTTCACATATCACATTTTCTTTAACAATCCCTCCATTGACAAATACTTAGGTTGATTCCATCTCCATATCTGGGCTATTGTGAGTAACATTGCAATAAAGTTGGGGGTGCAGATATCTCTTCAGCATATTGATTTCATTTCCTTTAGCTATAAACCCAGAGGTGTGACTATTGGATCATATGGTAGCTCTATTTTAAATATTATTTTCCATAAGGGATATATCAATTTGCATTCCCACTAGCAGTATACAAAGGTTCCCTTTTTCCCACACCCCCAACAGCACTGGCTGTCTCTTGTCTCTTTGATATAGCCATCCTAACAAGTGTGAAGTGATATCTCATTGTGGTGTTGATTTGCATTTCCTTAATCATTAATGATGTTAAGAATCTTTTCATATACCTGTTGGCCATTTTTATGTCTGCTTTGGGAAAATGTCTATTTAGATTCTAAAAAGATCCTTTACCCATTTTTTAATTGAAATATTTGGTTTTTTGCTATTGGGTTGTATGAGTTCCTTATATATTTTGAGGTTGAGGCCACAGATTATTTTACAACCTAGTGTTAAGGTGGTATAGCATGATTATGGTTAAAATTCAAGCTTTAGAAGCAATATTTTGCCTGTATAACCTTGCGCAAATTACTTAATCACTCCCTAAACGTCCTCCTTGGTAAAATGAGAATGGCAATTGTACCCATGTACATTTGATGGCAGTAGATTAGTACTCAGTACTGGTAGCTGTTGTTATGCTAACTCCTGCTCTGCCTTTTACTTAGCATGTGAATTTAAGCTAGTCACTTAAAGATTTAGAGGTTTCATTTCAAGTCAATTCAGCTCATGTTTTCCTCTCTCTTTTCCACAGATTTAATAGAAACATTTTTATTTTTAATATTTTATAGGCTTTTTATCTTCAAATAAATAAAAGAAATTTCATAAGAATTAAAGGAAGTTTACTATTAACCACATTGCTTTAATTCAGACCAACAAGATTGTAGCACATAGTCCATAGGACAAATAGAGGAAAGAGAATCTGATTCATTGGTGTTTCCGTAAGTCTACCCAGCAGTTAATTTGACTAATCTGAATAATAATTAAATAATACTTACATTTTTTTCACTAAAGTTTATTTTTCACTGTATTATTTCAAACTTTTGTGTTGCATTGTTACATCAGAGTTCCACTATGTTTTACTGCAATCTTATCTATACTTTGGACTTGTAGCAGCCATTGTTTATATGTCTGCTGAACACTTAAAGTGTGGCTAGTCAGAATTGAGATGTGCTATAAGTGTGAAATATACACAGAGCTTTGAAATTTAGTATAAACAAAGGAATGTAAAATACCTCAATATTTTATACTGAAAACATGTAGAAATGATAATATTTTGGATATAGTGGGCTAAAGAGAATGCATTGTTAAAATTAATTTTACCTATTTGTTTACACTTTTTTGTTAATGTGGCTACATGAAAATTTGAAATTATGTCTGTGGCCTGCATTATATTTGCAAAGGATAGCGCTGATTTAGTATTTCCTTTAGTATTTGACTAATTAATATACTTAGGATGGTTACAAGATAAGCCTAACTCACATCTTGGTGAAAATAATATTAAAAATTTTTGCTGTTAAACAGTGCTTTATTTATTTAACACCCATTTGTTGGGTACTGAGTCTAAGCAATGTTCTCTCTTAGGTATAGGAGTAATAAACAAGTGGATGTCTTATCCCAGGATTTTCTTGTAGTTAATCTAAACATAAACTCATAGCTCCAAATGTAAATCCATTTGTGGTCCTCTTTCTAACAGAAGGCACCAAAATAACATCTATGTAGTGAATTAGAGAAGGTCAACTAATGTAAGAATGGCCAGAGTGGTTGTGGAGGGGACTTTCAGCAGTATACCAACTGCAACATGAAATCAATGAAAAAATCCTTAGCAGGAATGATCTCCAAAATGCAGCAAAATCAGGAATAAGTTCACACAATGTTAATTTTGATCATAAGTAGATATGACTAAATTTTTAAGGGAAAAATTATGTAGATTAATAACATTATGAACATACTTTCACCAAGGTCTTTTTTTATTTAATTTTATTTTTAACTTACTTATTCTTACTTATCATTTTCAGTACTTTATGGAAAACATAAATAAGAAATCTGCATTTTAAGAGAAATGTATAAAATATATACATTTATATAGTTATATAATGTATATTTTAACAATCATACAATCTTCACATCTAACAAAGATAATAATCCTTTAATATTTAATTCCTGGTCAATGCTAAAATATATCAATTGCTTCAAAAAGTTAATTTATTCACATCAAAATCCAAACAAGACCTACATATTGCATTTGACTCTTATGTCCCACAAGCTCTCTCTATTTTATCACAGTTCCCCCTCCTAAAAAAATTAATAACAAAGAAATTATATTTTAGAGAATCAGGTCATTCATCTTGTAGAATTCCTGAATTACGTGTTTGGTTTATTGCTTCCTCATATCATTTATATTGCTTCTTGTTCCCTCTTTTTTCTAATCAGCTAGGGGCTTGATTAGATTTTATTTTATTTAAAGCAATGATACTTCATGGATGCTGCCGTACACTTTATAATTGGAAGTACATAATGTCTTTAATGTCTTTACATTGGATTCAGGTAGTATCACTCTGAACTATCCCTTAGAAAGTTCACTACCAATCCTTTGCCTGACAGTTTAAATACCCAACGATTACTGTTGCCAGTATGTATCCATTGTTTCTACAGAGGTGGTAAAATATTGATTTTCTAATTATAATATTCTTCTTTCTTTTATTAGCTGTTATTCTTCTACAAAGAAAAACTTTGAACCTCTAACCCTTCTTAGGGAGAGGCAAAGCTATACAAGGTATCCAACATGTAAAAAAAAAAAAAAAATCTTATGTTGGATGGAGGGCAGGCGGGAGGGGGGAAGTAGAGTAGAGTTACATAATGTGTGCCATCCGCACCACCTGGGGATTGGACTCGCTTGAAGCGCTGGCATGTGGGGGGGAGGGGGGAGGGGCAATGTATGTAACCCAAACAATATTTGTACCCCCATTACAAGATGGAATAAAAAAAATTATTAAAAAAAAAAAAAAAGAAAAAGAAAAACTTTGAACTATTTAGTTATCCTGAAATATAGCATTATAGGAAAACAAGATAAATGCATGTTTTTTGCCCCATTCTCAAGTGTTTATAGTAATAAATTGATGCCCTAGCAACCTTCTGTGGTGAAAAGGGAGGAAAACTTTTTGTTTCTATGTTTCTTTTGAGAATCATAACAAACTCATATGGATTTATAATTATAAATAAAAACGTATGGTTAAATCCACTGTAGTCATTATTTTTTTTTAATTTCAGCATATTATGGGGTACAAATGTTAAGGTTACGTGTATTACCCATGCTCCCCCTTCTCCCTCAAGTCGAGCTTCAAGCATGACCATCCCCCAAATGTTGCGCATCTCACTCATTATATTTCTATATACCCAACCTCTCCTCCCCCCTCCCACCTGCCCGACATCAGATAAATGTTATTCCTATATGTCCACTTAAGTATTGATCCGTTAATACCAATTTGCTGGTGAGCACATGTGGTGCTTGTTTTCCCATTCTTGAGATACATCAATTAGTAGAATGTGTTCCAGCTCTATCCAGAAAAATACAAGAGGTGCTATATCACCATTGCTCATGCTGGGTAACAGACTTGAACCTTAGGTGTGAAACTATTAGAATTCTAG
>VBSM01002608.1:3893167-3916235 GCA_008086735.1 Cheirogaleus medius
CATGAGTGGATTAATAAAATGTGGTATATGTATCCCATGGAGTACTATTCAGCTGTAGTCATTATTTTTGATGATCAAAATATTTTCTTTCAGGCCAGTGGAGATATTAAAATATCCCTTCTGTCCTTTTTACATTGATCCACTAGTCTTTGATAGTTTCCTTAATTAGAAGACTCATAACATGTTCCAAACTAATTCTGTTCATTTTCTGTCCCGGCTCTGGAATCAGCCAGAAAGGTAATTTCTTTCTAGGAAGTGGTGTTCAGATACCACAATCTGGGTATGAAGAATGCCCACTGCAACTGCATTTCTCATTTCTTCTATATCTTTTCAGTGGACAGATATTTTAAAAAAACATATTTTAAATGGGAAGAAATCAAAACTTTGGAATAATATTCCACATTCAAATTTAAGATTAAAGTGTCTTTACTTCTTGGGATACACACACACACACACACACACATACATAGACATACTTATTTCTAAACAAATGAAAGTCATTTTATAAGGATTAAAAGTTCATAATTAGTTATTTTGATATTAATTCAGATAAAAGAGTATAATAATTAATTGTAACAGAGAAAAGAGAATGATTCATTCCAGTATCTCCTTTATTTTATACCAAAAATAATGGTTTCTAACTGTATTAACATAATTTATATTGACTTTATTCTACATTTTACCTATGATAGTTTTAAATTAACATATTTAAAATAAGACTACCTAAATGAACTTGAAGAGATTTTGTGGTGTTTTTGTTTATTGAGTATTTTTTTTCGGTTCTGTTTGTCCTCATGTCTTACCAACATATAGAGTTAAAATATTGAGCATTTAAAATAGTCTGAAATTATTTCTTTACTTTGTGGTTTTGATAGTTTGATGTACAGTTAGAGTTAGGTTCATTTGTTTTAGCTTATTTTCAAATTTTCAATTTTATTTTAAAATTGTTTTTTTATTTAACCATATAAATTATATAAAACACAAAAGATCCCAAAGTCAAAAAACCATGACAAGGAATATACACAAAGGTCTTTATTCTATCCCTGTCTCCTCTGCCCTGCATCCTTCTCCCTCTTCCTCCCTCCTATAATTAACAATTTTTATTACATTTTAGTTTATTCTCTCATTATTTTATTTTTAAAATATAAGCAAATACATGTGCGTATTAATATTCCTTTTCTCTCTTAGTTGTATTTTTAAAACTCCGTCTTCAATTTTATTTTCATTTAAAGCACATCTTCAAGATCATTCAAGATTATTCCATATCAGGATATAGAGATATTCATTGGTCCTTTGTAGAGTTCCATATAATTCATGGTGTGGGCCTTAATTTATTCATCCAATGCTCTATTTATGGACATTTGGTTATTTCCAAGATTTTGCTATAAGGTCACAATACATAGTCTTATGCATATTTTGAACACATATGCAACCACTAGTGGTATCATTTCACATAGCACATTTTCAAATTCAAATATTTACGCAATTAGTTTAATAAAGTGCTATTGTGGAAAGAAAATTATCTGGGAGAATACCTCTAGCTTGCCATATACCCTGAACCCTGAGAAGGGAGGTAGAAAACACTAGGATCAAAGGAAATAAAGGGAAAAGTCAAGTGGGAGAATGAAAATTAAGAGAGTCCACATTGGATGGTTTTTCAATAAACAATGGCCAACTACAAAGGGTAGGGTGAGTTGATTTATTTATTTTATTTGAAGGAAGTAAGAAAGAATTTGGAACAGGTTCATTTGAGAATTAGATTGGGAGGAAATTACAGGTAAATTTAAATTTTATATATATCAAAATAGCATAGGGCGTCTACTTGAAACCCAAAGTGCAGCTTTAAGATTCAATGAACCATCCGAAATGCCCCATGTTCTTAGTGTTCTGAAGCACCACACCGTGGATGGCATGGCATATCTGTGACCGTACGAGGAACAAGGCAGAAACGCTACTTTGAAAAAAAAAAAAAACACCAGAGAATCATGAGGACTAGAAGCACATGATTGGGTGGTTGACTACCGGGCAAATTGAGTAGAAAGAGGAGGATCATAAGAGGGTCAGTATGTAGTAAGAATCAAGGGACGCAAAGTCTCAGTGAAGGAAACGAGCAAAATGATAATTTTTCTTGCCAAATGAAAATTACTGTAAATGATCAATTTTACTTCTAAGGAAATTAGTGAAACACCTACTACTTGTCTAGATTAGATTGCTTTGTTAATGGAAGCAGTTTTCTCATTATACAGGCACATATTTATGTGTTTTGCTGTAGGAGATTTATCATGACAAAAATCTGACATAGTTTCAGTCTACCCACAGCTATAGTCAGTGGTTAATCACTGTCCAATATGATTCTATGCTCCACTTTGTCCCACACAGAGTTCTCCTCAGTACAACAGTCATATCTGAAAGAGGCTCACTTCCCAATTTCATCTTCACCTTGTTTTCTATATTCAATATTTGATAACCACGATAACCATCATGACACATGTCCTTATTTCCCTTTTTCAGCCTCCACAAACCTTCTTGATTATAATGACATCAGCTAATCAAAGCCCACGTGATTGCATACCCTGAAGATTCAAACTATTTTCTTATTTTTATTTATACTTTTCATAAAACAAATGAACAAAAAATAGTGCTTTTATGCTCTTCCCTAACTTATCTTTCTATTCCTGCCTGAAAAAAATAAAAGAATTTGTGCAGTAATGTTAACACCATAAAGGCAGAAACTCTTTCTTAATCTCATGCTCCCTTGATTTCTATCCCAACTCCAGGACCTAGTTCAGAGCCCAGTCCCATAGGCATTGACTATGTACTAATGCATATGAAACATTAAGTTAATATCCAATACAGCTTATGACAAGCAGAGAGTTTACAAAAAGGCCTAATTGTATTTATTTATTCTACTATCTGTTTAATTACTTGCTTGACTGAATTCCCAGGGCCTTTCTCTGTCTGATTGCAAGTGGAGAGTATGCTTTATAAAATGGAGCATGGGAAGACCTTCAGTGTTACTCAGTGATAATTCCCAATAAATGTAAATGTAATTTCCTAAAGTTAAATGGGGTAAAACAAAAAAGAAATGTACTATTTTATGCCAGGAGACAATTTGATTGATACATTCAGATGTTTAAAATCAAGATCATAATTAAGCAAAATAGCCGAACTCTTGAATGACAAAAACAAACCATATGGCTATTTTATTTTAATTTTTATCTAATTTTTAATTGACAAACAAAAATTGTATCTATGTATTGTGCACCTCATAATGTTTCAAAATATGTATATATTGTGGAATGGCTCAGTCAAGCTAATTAACATATGCATTACCTCCTATACTTATAACTTTTTGTGGTGAGAACACTTAAAATCTACTCCCAACAATTTTCAAGAATACAACACATTATTATTAACTGTAGTCACTTATTCCTCCTATCCAACTGAAATTTTGTACCTTTTGACCAACATATCTAATCCTCCTCCCCTCACCCTTCACTTCCAGCCTCTGGTAGCCACCATTCTACTCTCTGTGCTTCTATGAGTTTGACTTTTTTAGATGCCACATATAAGTGAGATCATATAGTATTTATCTTTCTGTGCCCGGTTTATTTTATTGAGCATAATGTCCCTCCAGGTTCAGCCATGTCACAAATAACAGAATTTCCTTCTTCTTTAAGGCTGAATAGAATCCCATTGTGTATATATAATACCACATTCTTTTTATCTATTCATCCACTGATGGACATTTGGATTGGTTCCATATGTAGGCTATTATAAATAGTGGTGCAATGAACATGGGAGGGCAGATATCCCTTCAACATACTGATTTTGTTTTCTTTGGATATATAACCAGAAGTGAAAGTGCTGGATCATATGGTAGTTTTATTTTTAATTTTTTAAGGAATCTCCATACTGTTTTCAGAATGACTGTACTAATTTATATTCCCACCAACAGAGTACACAGGTTCCCTTTCCTTCACATCCTTACCAGCACTCATTATATTTTGTCTTTTTGAGAACAGAGTTTGACTATCTTATTATTAATGTTAACTGCTGTATGTTAAATTCAGGTATTGCACCTGACAAGAGAAACAGAAGGCAGGCCTTCTTAATTTAGCTCATCATTTTTGTTTAGATATCATTCAGCTGCCTTCCTTGAAACAATCTTAAAACTTGGAATATATATTTACATGCACAATTATTCATACTATTTAACCTCAAATGGAAATAGTTGCCATATGCCATATTCAATATATGTGTTGAATATCTTTTTGAAAATACAATTATTTTAAAAAGCCAGTCTGTTAATCTTTGCTAGAAGGACATGAGGAAGCAATAAATTATAATTCAACACCAATGTAAAGGTGTTTTTCTCTTTGCTTTTGTTTTTGACAAGACAGAAGTTTCTCTTCTCACTGTCCAGAAGTTAGCAGTCCAGAATAAGCAAGGCAACTTCATAATTATTATAGGCCCAGAATCCTGTATTTCTATCCCACTATCTTCAACTTATAGCTTATATTTTGTGGTCCATGATGGCTACTTGAGCTCCTGGTAACATGCCCACATCCAGCCATTGGGAAACAAGAAGAGAGATGAAAGAAGGGCAAACCCCCACTCTCCTCTTTTATGATTCACATCCCATTGGCCAGAAGTTAGTCAAACCTAATGGTAAGGAAATCTTGGAAATGTAGTCTTCATTTTAGGATGCCATGTACCCAGCCTAAACTCAGGAGTTTTGTTACCAATAAAACAGGGGAGAAAAAATATCAGTGGACAAAAAATTGTTTCTACCATGCCTTGACAGAGGCTCAGACTATTTCCAGAGAATCCAGAAGTTTAAACCTTTTTTTTCAATTCATGAATTAAGAAGGTTAACAGAACGAATACAAATTCGGAAATGAAAATAACTGGGTTCAAATCCCTCCTTTACCATAAAGGGTATTGAAAAGTTAATACTCTTTCCAAGCAGCTCTGTAGAAAGGGAGACTAGGAGTACATGATGCTGAATCTTGGTGTTTGTATCAAGTGAAACAACGACTACACAATTTAATACAGTATTT
Organism: Cheirogaleus medius; assembly: GCA_008086735.1. NCBI lineage: Eukaryota > Metazoa > Chordata > Mammalia > Primates > Cheirogaleidae > Cheirogaleus > Cheirogaleus medius. The sequence continues at coordinate 3,898,231 of VBSM01002608.1, forward strand.
AAATACTAGTATTTTAATACCATTACCATTAACTAGCAATCTGATATTTAGCTCACGAACATAGTAAGAATAAATAAAAATGTCTACAATTTGAATGATTCTTTACACACTTACATGGTGGTTAATGTAGATAAAGCACATTTGACTTTTTTTTTCTCAGAGGACATATAATTTAATCTATTATCATTAAGCAACAAGAAACAAACTTTCCAAAAAATGTTGGCAGGGGGCAACCTTCACAACTTATTTTTCCAGTTGATGAGATTGACTACTTGTCATAATTGATTCAAACACTGATATGTTAATAATTTCAGACCCTTGAAGAACAGTTTTGAGTTTACAAATTGCTTGCTTACATATTATGCCACATAATAATCAATTCCATCAAAAAGGGTAGGCCATTCAAGTAATTAACTCCACTTTTCAAATGAAGAAATTAGATCTGTTAGAGGTTAAAGTTGTTAAATTCACATAGGTATTGAAATCATGGTTCAATTCTTTTTAAACCATACTGAATCCAGTGATTGGAATATGATCTATAAAAAAGCTAGTGCAAATCTAATGCAGAGGATACATATGTTTGTTGGCTAGTGTGGTTCAAATATAATGGTAAATTATGGATTTGTATGTTCTAGAAAGATACACATAACATTGGGGAAACAAATTCATGTTTGTCTACAGTGATGTATATTGTATATAATTGTAAAAATTAAATGTAATTAACAGCTGCATTACATAAATAGATGTAAAAATGAAAATGAAATAAAATGGATTTTATTGGGAAAAAAGACAAAATAGTTCAATAGATGACTAATAGCATATGCAACCTTTTTTGTGTGGACAATTAGTTCAGTTCAGTAACTGAAATTTCAGTAAACTGAAATTTTTTATTGAATCAATAATTAGTTGCCTATAGATAAGCAACTGTGAAAATATTTAGCCAATTAAAGCTTGAACAATTTCTAATTTATCATAATGTTAAATGTATAAGCAAGGAGAAATATAATCATAATCACTACCCCATTAACCCAGAGGTTTTAAAAAATGTCTGCGAGACCAAGAGTAAAGAGAGACAGAGTGCATACAAAGAAATGCAGTATCTGCCTAGATGCTGGGTTTTCTTTCCATTACTTGTAGCTCTGTTGCTTGGGGGATTGAATCATTTTTAACCACTTCAGTACCAGCGTCGACTATAGTCGACAGCCACAGATGAACACGAGCGTTGACTTTAGCTGGCAGCCGTGATATGAAGGCGCACAGCCGAGCTTCGACTTTAGTCGACAGCCAAAAGCTTTTACTTTTATGTCTGCAGTTGCAGTGTGTACGTTCAGCTAATAAGTTACTACAAATCTGTGACCTTTTAACAAGTCCTCAGTAGGAGTTATTATAGTTATTTTCCTAAAGCTGCCTGTAAAGTAAAACAAGCTTTCAGTGCTTTAAAGCTTTCCTCATCACACAAGAGCAAAACGGATTCATTGTCAATGCACAGCACAAACTATCATACGGACTATGAGTGCCGGCTGTGGGAAAGTTTTCGTGCCCAGTAAGCGCCCTACCGAAGTGGTTAAGGAAACCTAGATTCCTTTTATGTAGTAGGTTGTATTTACAATCCCAATGAACTCTAGTTGCCAAACCCTCCTCTATTCCCTACACAACTGCCAAGATGATGACCTTTCTAAAATAAAAACCTAATAATATATTCTCAGGTCATTCTAACTTAAGAAGTACATCATTTCAATTTCCCTTTCCTTTAAATATACCAACCTCTCGATATTCTATTAAGTTCCTTATCTTCTTTACATCTGTCATATGATAACGATTCAATTATTTTCTCGATGGATTGAACCAGCCAACACAGAGGAAAACAAGGAATTTAGGAGATAAACTGAGGCTGTCATCTATACAGGGGTGGCAAGGTTGGTCTCAAAGAATTGTAAACTTTACTTTTCTATCTGTACTAATCTGACAACAGCCTGAATTGGGCTTCCCATGAACAGATACTGTCTAATTCAGAAAAGTCAGAGAAATTGAGACTCCATCCCCATCTAAACCAGCTAGCTATCCATCCATTCATCCATCATCCATTTATCTAGTTATTTATTCCTTCATTTATTCATTTTTTCTTTCTTTATATGTTTATAAAGTCATACATTAATAAAGGACCTAGGTAATAAAATAAAATGAACAATGAAACCAGCATAGCTGGCTCTCTACTTTAGCATAAACAGATCAATAAAATTTGGGGGGTCAAGTTTAATTGATGAGGGTAAAGGGTATTGATTCCTTCAACTAGATTGAAATTATGCATGTTCAATGGTACTGACTAGTTCTAGAGAACTAGGGACAGACGTAAATGTTTTTAAAGTCCCTCCCTCCTTTTTGTGGTTTGATTCAGACATGTGCCACCTGGAGAAAGCTTCCTAATAAATCTACTCTAAATACTTATTTTAAAATCCTCATTTTAGATATTTGTTTTATATTTTATTCGAGATAGATTGCTATGATTTGGTTTTGGTGACCAACCAACAAATATATCATTCAAATTTATAAAAATATTGAGTAAACATAAATTATTTTTCTTTTCAGATTCAAAAACAAAATTTTGTGGGAAAAAACAACTCCTTTAAATATGTTCTAAACAAAATATTTTTTGTTAATGTGCTTGTGTTATTATAAAATATTGCTAAGAGATTTATTTTGATTGTTTAAAGTTCTTGAAAAGTATATCTGAGGATATGCACTATTTGGCTAATGACTCAAATGATATTTAAATGCAGGGAGGTATGTGTGTGTATGAATATGGTTTAAGTATAAAAATGTGTATATTATGATTTTTTGAATAATGAGTTTATATGTGTTACAAAAAATCATCAGACGTGATTTTAGGATGGTAAAATGGAAGTATTCATACTGTTTGATACATGATTCTACATGGGTAAAGAGCATATTTATTAAATATTGAATCGAAATCTTAGAAATGGGATCAAAGAATCATCTTCAGAGTTTTGGAGAGAAATCTCTGTGAGTTTAAGCATAAATAAATAAGTTTAAATCTAAAAAGTTAATATGATAAACTGATGTAAAGTAAATATCACCTAATAGTAGGGACATCCAAAGGAGAAATGGATTCCCTATAAATTTTTGCATGATTGTATTGCATTGGCAATGAGAAAAATTGGAAATGCAGTCTCTGTGATTTTTAATCCACAAAGTAATTTACAAATTGAAAGAATAAGGGATCATTTAGTGCAATTGCATATTTGTTGATGTCCAACTATTCTTGACTCCCTTTAGGGCTGTGAGACAGTGATTCATAGTCTTTCAGAAATATGGCTCCTCTTTTTCTTCTCCCACATCTGTTGACTTTCTTATTTAGCTTCCTTGTACATGTGATTCCTAAAAAGAGTATATTTAATGAGAAGTTGATCTGTGATGCCAGTAACAACTACTGTTCAAATACTGTGAGGTTCTTCATGTAAGTTAATATCACTTTTTGAAAATAAATCCCCATAAACCAATATCAAATAAGCAGTAAAATTCTTTCAGGAAGGAATTTCAAGCTTCTATTTCACTACTTGCTTTTATGGGTTTAAGCACAAGCTTGACATTATGTGAATGCAGTTTGCTGTGTTTAATTACTATCATTATTATTATTATAGATACAGTAGTAATTATCTCTTCCTACTGTCTCATTATGTTTTGATCAATTCACATAATAAAAGTTTACTGTAAATATAAGGTTAGGTAACATTCAAGAAAACATGTAATTATGGAATATATAATCATATACAATCTAAACAGCTGAACATTTCCCAACATTTCTAACAATTAAATGTTTAGAAAGTAAAAAATTAGCTGCTTTTAATAACATAGATGCAGTTCTGTAGGCAATGGCTACAGAAGGCTTTATTTGTTGACCTAAAATTACTTTACTTCTGTTATATTAATAACGTCTAGGTTTCTGAAAAACCTGCTGGCAAAAAAAAAAAAAATCTTTCCAGCTTTATTAATGATTCATATGGCAGTTTCTGAAGAGACAAGTCCCACAGAGAAGGAGCACTTGATTAATGACCTGGAAACACTTTTCCTTTTCAGCTGATTAAATAAAATTGACTGGATTTTTACATTTTTATAATAAAATGACCCGCAGGGCTGAGATGACACAGTGAAAGCAGCATGTTCACTCTTCAGCAGATTTTTATTTTGTCACTTGTAAAAATGAAAGGGCTAACCACCCGAGCAGAAAAATGCACTTTATCATCGTCCATGGCTGCCATGCTGACAAACGCTGCATACAAATACAAAAGCATGGAGGAAACTAGATAGTGTTTATATTCAGCATGATTTTGTCTAATGATGACTAAAGTCTTATTATTCCTAGGCCTAGAAACTGCATTATTAAATTATTATTTAAAAAGGAAAAACCTAGAATAAAAAAAAATATCTTCACCTGCAATCTTTAGAGGAATTCAATGTGACCATAAGGAGGATTATTGGATACCTTACTGTAATCCTTCTGTGTTTCTGGGCCAAAGGGATTCTCTTTGGAGACCTAACTTCTGTTCTTATGTTCACATTAATAGGCTCACTGACAGCCCTATGCAAAACTGTGAAGTAGGCAAAATTTTCTTTTCTTGCATTTCCCACAGCACCAACTTCTTTCTTTTTCTCTCTGGATCCTTTCCAGAGCACTCTTCAGCCAGGATCTGACCTCCCTAACTTGACCTCCTTGCTGTTCCTTGGGTCCCTAAACACTTGTTAAATTGCCTATACCAGGTTTCTCCCTTAGAGTGGTGCTTTTGTTATTCCCTGTCTTGCTCCTCCAGGCTATGGATTCTATCTGTCTCTATTCTTTGAGATGGAGATGGAGTTCCCAAGCCTCAGGTGATTTCACAAGAAACCGCTCCCTAGCTCTTAACTTGATAAAAAAAAAAACTCTTTAGGGTAATTATCTTGTAGACCAGAAGTTACTATCTGGTAGCCCTGTATTTAGCCACAGGCAGTACTCTGGCCTAACAATTAAATACACTATGCAAAAAACATAAATTCTGAGTCCTTTTGAAAACTCCAAAATTCCTTCAGCACCAGGCTGGCTTTCCCACTTAGCAACAGACATGGAAAGCTGTCTGAGTTGAGATGCAGGCTCACCACATCTTCCCTTCTCTCTAGTGCCTTTGACTCCAACCCTGAGTGTCGTTCCCTTTATCACAGTGCTCCCATTCTGCTTCTCTCATTGATATTACCAGCCTGACCCCTGTAGGCCTGGGGATTTGGGAGTCCTGGCCAATATCTTAAGTGTTCATTCTGACCTCCAAAATGATATTTGTGCAATTTTATCTTTTTTTCCTCCTAGGGAAAATATATATAAATATTTTATACACAATATGTAATATACATATTATGTGTGTGTATATGTGTGTGTATATATATGTGTGTGTGTGTATATATATATATATATATAAAATTGCCCTTGCCATTTAACCCAATGAAACAATAACATTGGAATAATTCCTAGCTAGTAGGAGTGGTAGACAAGCAGTACCATAGAAAGCTAACGTGATAGTTGATATTTGGGGGCAGATATGAGCTTTCTATGTCCATAGTAATTCTCTGTCAGTCATCTTAACTGGATTGATAGCCACAAAATTCAAATCAGTCAATTAAGCAAGTGGATCACTTTAAATTGGACTGTTATTAAACTCAGAGAAGACTGGTATTAGATAACATACTTGTTTTCACTTCTCTTTATTTTATGAAGTTTCAAGATAGAAATGCAGGCATTTGTATATTTTCACAAGAAGAAGAAAGGTAAAATCACTAAAAAATACTACCTGATGACCTTGAGTTAGACAAGCACTGTTCAACCAAAGTCACCACACTATGATACCAAGTCATTCATACTTCTATTGAGTATTCGTGAGAATATAAGAAACTATGGTGCTATAAATTACTTTGAGGTTTCCATGCTTGAATTGAGTAGGATGGGCTATATTACTGCTTTTTACATCATTAAAATGATATAGAAATAACCTAGTTGATTCCATTTCTGATATAAATTAATAATATAAATAATTCAGTATGAGTAATTTTACATGTCTAGGTGATATATCATGTAGTACATACTAGAATATTTCAATATACAGTATTTTGCCATGCATTAACTTCCCCCAGATTAGCAAGAATAGAAAAAAAAATGTGAGCCCTGTGTTGGCAGGGATTTTGATCTACTTTGCAACCACTGTACATCTGGCCCTAGAAAACTACTAATAAATTGTCAACACTATCAATAACTATTTGTTATTTAACGAATTCAGTTGCTAAATGTAAGGTAAACTCTCAGACTCTCCAATTATGAAGCATTTATATAGTCACTAGTAAATTTTAAGCAACTTGATTATTTTTGCCTTTTTCAATTCAATAATGACCTGAATCTGAATCAGCATGACTAGTACAAAATTTTTGTTACAAACATAATTTTATGTCTAAATGAGCATTCGATATTACATTCAATATAAGAAATCTATCAAAATCATTATGTACAGATCTCTTATAAGTAATAATTGATACAAAAAAGTGTATTACCATTTGCTTATGAGTTTACCATCTAGTTATATTGATAATTTTATTTTATCTTCCATTTATATACATAAAATATTACTTAATAGTTATTAAGCTCCAATGGAGAAAACAATTTATGTATCTGGCCTCCTTGCTACACTTTTTCTTCTTGACAATCCTTTCTCTGTATAGTCACTAGTATATATGTAACTCATTTCATATTTATTATATATTCACAAATATACACATTTATGTGTATTATATATACATTTACATATATTTATATATATAATAAATATATTTTATATACATATATTATACACACATTCTTTAAGTAAGGTTGTTTCTAAATCTTCCCAGGGTAATTGAAGACTGTTTTATTTCTATTCATTGCAATATCAGTTTAGCTGTTTTGAGTTACATAATGATTTTAGCTTTGAAGTTAAAGGTCAACTTCAGGGCAAGGAGCACTTTACTGTGAAGCTGGAAATATAAAGAAGTGTGAATAAAACTGTTCATGACCCTCTGAGTCTCTGTGAGCCAGGACTTAAGCAAGAATTTGAAGGATGTCAAATGCACACTCACTTCAACAGGCCATTATAAATGCCATACAAGTCTCCATAGCATGCAATAAGACTGGTGATGCTGGACACATGGTGGGGTGCCTGTAGCAAAACCATGAGATAATTGCCTTTACATGGAGATCTCTGAGGAGCGCAAAGCCCTTTATGGATTTCATTCTGAATCGATTTGTGTAATTCCCAAATGTGTTCTGCCGAATTACAAAGGGATAGATTATATCCTAACTTTTATAGACAGAAAAATGAGGCTAAAGAAGAGATAGGTATCTTACTGAAAGGCCCAGAAAACTCTTTTAGAACTATTCATTTTACATGACATTTTCATGCCATCGCACCTTTGCTTTTTAATTGAGAGCACACTACCACTATGCAGACACTGAGGGAGGCCTCGGAAAACAATTTCATGCAGCTTTCACTTTCAGGTTTATAAGCTCTCAGAAAAAGTTCAAAAGTTCAATTTGATGACATAATAAGAAGTTCAAGGGTTCACAGTCTATGAGTGAAGGCAATGCCATGAAATTAAAGCATGCAGATTATTTTTGCCTTTCATATGCCAAGAAACATTTCTGTTTCTAGCTGGGCAGAAAATTCAGGAATAATGCTGCTTAAGCATTTTTCTATTTTTATTTTACATGAAATTTTCAGAAGGAGAATAGAAATTGGGGGAAAAAAGTAGGAAAAATGAGAAATTCTGGTGCCATAAAAGGTGAAAATACTGGAATTCTATTATCTTCTGAATGTGAATCTTATAGGTCACTGCCAGCTTAGGAAGTCTCAATGCTGTGTTTGGCCTCAAAGTTCAATTTTCTAAATTCCTTTTGTTTAAGAAACTCTCCTTTGAGAGCAACATTTCTCCTCTGAGAAAGCGTCTCTTTCTTCCAAATGACAACGTTTTGGTTTTCACAAGTCAAAATTAAGTTTTGAATACTTCTAGGTAGATCAGTTTCTACTCTTTAGCACAGGTGAAACAGCTAAAGTCAAGGGAATAGGATTTGATGGTTTGCCTCACTTTCTTACTTTTATAACACTAAAGACATCAATAAAGTTCAAATTGTTGAACGTTGTGGAGTATTGCTTGATCAAAATTAAAATATGGAAATGAATCCTAATAAGTTAGAATCTAAAATATAATGCCAATGTTAACTTTAGTGTATAAAGGAATAAAGTTTTATCATTGCAATAATACATATATTTCATTTTTAAAAACAAAATCATCTTATTTATTGTATATCCTTTTAAATAAAGAATTCCATTTACATAGCATCTAGATTCCTGATTTTCAAAACTCAGACTACAACAAGATGAAGTATACTGAAGAGGTCCCAGGTATTCAGGATGAGCCATCATACAGGCAGTGAGGCAAGGTCTGTAACAGCAGCAGCAGAGAAATAATCTCACTGGGATTTGCACGAGGGGGATGGAGGCATGGGTTTACACTGAAATGATTTGGCATTGTCGTAGAGCTCAGTTATGCAGCTAGAAATGTTCTCTGTCCTCAAAGCTTCATCTGCAATTACAGAATGTGAAACTTCATTGTCCAGGACAGGCTTTTGTGAAATTTGGATGGTTTCTATGAATCCTCCGACATTCTGTGCAGAGTATGTATGTGTGTGTATGCACGTTTCTTCGTGGAGAAAGGACACATCATTTTCCTCAAGATTTTGAAGAAAATTCATAGTGAAACAAAAAGGGGGGCCAGGATTGTGTACCGGCCTAGAGGCAGTATGGTCCAGCAGAGCTGTGCTCCACTAGGGGTTTGCGACTAGAGGTTGCCCTGGTGTCAGTCTATCACTAGGGAATTATTTGACTTCAGGCAAGTTACCTAATCTCTGCATGTCTCAGTTTTCTCAATCATGAAATGGAGGAAATAATACCCTGCACCTGCCTTTTTTAGCTCATAGGGCTATGGTGAGGATCAAACAAGAATTTGTAAGGAAACCCTTTGCATTAAAGTGTTCTTCAAATACAGGGCCTATGGGGATTAGTCTCTCCTGCTCTTCTCTATATCCCCTCTCCCTAACCTTCCCCTCCTCACAAACTTGCTGGAAGGGAACCCAGCCCTCACAGTGAATCCCCCAGGTAACACTAAATAATACTGCCTCCATGTGCTAAATTCAACATTTTATAAATTCTCACATTTCTGAAGGATGGAGGATGTTGTTAGGCTCCGAACTCACTGGATATGTCTGTCTCTTCTCTAGTAAGTTCTCTTCTTCTACCCAGGATTCAGCTCCATTCATTTCCTGAGTCAAGCCTGGCCACGTGAGGGCCGTCTCCATGTGTTCCCTCAGAGCTCTCTTCAGATCTGTATTACAGCACTTACCAAGCCTCATAGACTGTCAGCACCTTCTCTTCATTCCTCTTTAAATAAACCCTCAACCAACTGTTTCACAGGGCCAGGTACATAGCAGGCATCTGGCAAAGTGGTTGTTGAATAGGAAAATTGACTTAAACTGCATTTCCATAGAAAAATCTACATAAAATATGCTGCAATTTCCTCAGAAAGTGTAAAAACTTTCTGAAGTTTTGCTATATGGAGTATAACACATATGCTACAAAATGGCATGATTTTCCAGTAGAGAACATCTTTTGTGCCTTATTTTAACCATATTTTAGCATCTTTCATGGCCAATTTGTCTAGTATTTTATTTTTCAAAGCAAAAGTAGTTCCTTAAACTTGTCAGGTTTATTTTATTTTTGTATGGATCCCTCATAGAATTTTACATACATTGCTTCTGTTTGAGAACATTATGTTTAGCCCTAGTTTCAAAGCACCCATTATGTACACATTTAAAATTAAATAAAAAGGAATTCAAGATTATATCAAAATCTTAAAGCAAAGAGAAAAAGCATGTTACTTATCTTGACCATTTAAACCTGCTTAAAATCATCTAGGGTGGGCTAATTATGTTCCTATCTCCCAGAAATCTTTCTATCATCAAGAGGGAATAAGAGTAAAATTTGTCTCAGATGGTAGCTTGCAATGTTAAAAGCAACCCTTCCTCTTCTCATCCCTAGCCATATACTGATTAGAGCCTAATTTTGGTTCCTCTACTAGTAGTTTACTAAAGACCATGAGAAAAAATGCAGTTCCTCTAGCAAGAATAGAGTGGCTCGCATCCTTCACATGAGATTTTCATTGCCCCTGATTTAGTTTTCAGGACTCTAGTAAGTTTAATCATCTCCCTACCCCATCTTACATTGGTCCTGTCTACCAATCAGCAGAAAGTTCTAGGTACTCTCTCCTGAGATCTGTTCTTCCAAACTTAAGCATCCTTTTTGACAAAGCCCCATATTATTATTAATAGATAATAATAATGCAGCAATTTTGAACATCTCATCTTCAGAGTAAGTAGTAAGTAATCATATCTATTGGCATATTGTTATAATAGTAAATATACAGTTGAAAACTGTATTTGTATAAAAAGTTTATCCCTCCAAATTTGTTCCTTATTTTATTGAGCATGGCTGTTTTTTTTACAAAGGATCCCATTTTTCAAACTCATTATGACCCAAACTTTTGCTTTGAGGAGAAAGAGCATGCTCAAAGAAATAGCTCAACTTTGAAGTGTGAGACCCTTTTCATTCTTTCTGATTTTAAGGATAAAATCACCATAAGTTGACTAGAGAACCAAATAGAGAAGGAAAATAATGTCAGGTCTTAAACCCAGTATGAGAAATGGTAGGTTACTTTAACAATTTTTTTAAAAAAATTTTAATTGATATATAATAATTCTGCATATGTATGGGGTATTTAGTGATGTTGTGATATGCAAATGTATAGTGAACACATCTGGGCGATTAGCATATTCATCATCTCAAATCTTATCATTTCTTTCTGTTGGTAACATTCAATATTCTCCTCCTAGATATTCCAAGATTTACAGTAGATTATTATTAACTACAGTCATCCTACAGTGCTATAGAACACTAAAACTTATTCCTTCCATCTAGCTGTAATTTTGAGAAATCTTTTCTTATCCTCCCTTCCCCCTACCTCTTCCAGCCTCTAGTATCCTCTGTTCTTCTTTTTACTTCTATGAGCTCAACTGTTTTTTAGTTTCCACATACGAGTATGAACATGTGTTGTTTAAGTTTCTGTTCCTCGCTTATTCCACTTAACATAATGTCCTCCAATTCAAGAAAGTATGGCCAATTGATAGAGTTATCTTGAGATTGTGGTGATAAAAGTATAAATCATTCACTTGGTCTCATAAGTGGTCACATTCCATTGATTTCATATGAAGTTGGCAGGAATATTTACTGATGTCTCACAGTCTAAAGTTTCATTTCATCCAATAGGACAAGATATTTTCCGTCTTCTTCTGATATTGACCCTCCCTGAAATCTGTTCTAGCTCTGCCTTTCTCAATACTAAATGCCTTAAATGCTTTGAAGTTTCATCCACAGAAAATGCTTTTTGTATTGGTTTCTGATGTCTTTTCTCAGACTGTCTCTATTGCATGCTCTGTTTCATGGAATAACAAGAATCTTTTCCATCCCTGATCATCCCCCGACATAAGTATGAGGATTATCTCACTATGACCAATCTAAGCTTATGTGGGAGCTAGAATTTGTAAGTACCTAAATTTGTTGCAGAAATATTAAGACATGATATTACCAACTCAAAAATATATTTTCAAATTTTATTGAGGATGAACAGAAGAACATATTCATTTTAATATCATTCAGGGCACTTTCTGTACATAGTATTGTCTTAGTCATCATATATTGCAAATTCTTAGGCTGTGTTCCATTATTTTTTTTCAAAATTATTTGTAAACTTCTGAAGAACACAGGACAATCCCAGAGTTATAGGTTTTTCATCCTTGTCTTTTTATACACTACATTTATACATTCTTTTCACTCTTGAAGAACTGTGTTTTGAAACTCCAGGGACAAACAAAAACTCTTCTGGTGATTTCTTTCTCTGAAATGTTACTTTATATATTACAAGAAGAAATATTATACAGGTAATTTGTGGGCGACCTTAAAAGGTTGGAAAACATGATTATAAGTTATTCTACCTAGAACAAATACCTACTTCTCATTATTTATTCAAAATATGTATCTAATATCGATCACAAAAAGAGACATAACTTCTTCCTTCAAAGAATTTATAATCTAGTGAAAGATAAAACAATCACATAAATGTATACAAAATCATAACTATGACAAATGAAGAGATGCATAGTGATATGAGAGCAAATAATAGGAATTTAACTTACATAGGAAGATTAAAGAAAACATCCTTAAAGAATTAAGATATCTTAATTTTGAGATATCTGACAGATAACCAACATTTATCTAAATAAAGAAGAACTAGGGATCTTTTCTTTATCTAGAGATGAAGGACCTGAAAGAAGGCCAATGAGGTTAGGGAAGGCAGACTAGACAGAGACATAATTCAAGATGAGTTTGGGGGGGAAAAAAGCTGGTGCTTCCCCCCCCCCAAACTCATAGCTAGTGCGTTATAGGCCAAGCTCGGAAATTTTGTGTTTATCCCAAGAATTATAGGAAACAATTGAAGGGCTTTGAGCAACAAGGGTAGGGGATGAAATATGAGAGGGGAAGAAGAATATAACCATATGAATTAGAAGTACATTTTGAACAGATTCTTCTGCCTGTATTACAACAGCAGATTTCAGAGATGAAAGGCAAGAGTAGGTGAGGTGGAACAGGTAGGTGGCTTTTATGGAATGCAAAGCAGGGATGATGGTAGGATAGATTAGCATAAGAGCAGTGAATTTGAAGTAAAATGAGCACATTGAAGAGACACTTAGGAGATAAAGTCATCAGGACTTGGAAATGCATGGGTAATAGATAAGTTTTATAGACAGGTTTGAAAAAGGCTCAGATTTATGACTTGAGCTATTATATTTGAGTTCCATTTCCTGAGATAGAGGACAATGAAAGAGGAACCAGGTTTCAGGAGAAAAACTATGAGTTGTGAGCTAAAATATGTGAGTAGTTGCAGCACAAAAATAATGTTTTTTATGAAGATTAATTAAACATCAGTATGCAGGGTGAATTGAGTATGGTAATAATGAAAATGATAAAAACAGAAGACTATTACAATAGTCTATGTGGCAGATATCAAAAATAAATATAAAACCAAATAAATAAAAATCCTAATTTTTTCATTATAAATTAAAATGTGAATGTACTTAGTAGATGATTTGCAAAGAGGGAAGGGGAAAGAACTGTTTAGACAAAACTTTGTTAGAAATTCTTACTTTTCCTTTGGAATAGGATTATTTTTTGTGGGAAATGGGATTCTAAAGTGCTTTCTTGGATAACAGCCAATTTAAATTTTTTCAAATTAAAATGAAAAGAATATTTTAGGCATAGGGTGTGGTTTGAAGTCTAGGACAGAGAAAACTTGTCACTAAGGCAATAAAGTTTGTTTCTGTTGCCTCTGCATTCCTGGAGTTATTATTTTGTTTTTCCCTACTCTAATCTAATTCTCCCCTTTCCCCACTCATCACTTCCAGTAGATTATTGCTGCCTTAAAACCAAATATAAACTCATAGAAAAGTGTGTTCATGTGGTGTACCTGTTAAAGGTCCACTAAATGTTTGCGATTATATGAAATTACTGGTATATTTTTAAGTTTAAAAACAAATTTGCATATTCTGGGAAACTTATAAGAAAGGTTTTTCTCTCTGATTTAAAAAATAAAAAAGGAAGAAGACATTAGAAATTGCCTTTTTCTGACTGTTATGGGTCCATGTGAAATAGTGCTGCTGTCACAGGGTCTATCCTAAGGTCTATACTAAGGATGGCAGAGAGGAAAGAGTGAAAGAATGCGGGCACTTAATGACATAGTTAAGACACTGAATTTTTAAACTCTGCAATGTCTTATCTACAGGTTACGTTTTTGTGAGATAATAAATTTCCTCACTGTTTAAGCCATTTTAATTTGCTTCTTATAAAAATGTACTTTTTATTTCCTCCCTACAAATCTCAACTTTCCCATAGTGACATTTTTTACCAATTGACTAACTTTTGAATAGTAAGATAAATGAATTATAAATTATTAAAAATAATTGTCTTTAATCCATACAGAATATTTGCTTGGTTTACAAGAGTACAAACGTATGTAGAAGGCATATTACAAACCCATGACTTTTAAAATTCGAAATAACTCATTGAATTCAGCAGTAAAAACTTAGTATCTAATTAATAGTTAATTATTATTTTGGTGTAATATCTATATCTATGTCTATATCTATATCTGCTTTAGCAATAAAGGTATGGATGATTTATTTGAATTGCAATGAATGCATGCCCTAAAGTCTACTTATTGATAAATACAGGCTAGTGACATGATTGATGAACATATAAAATTTCACTATACACTGTAGCCTTAACAAAACATTCCAGAAAAGAATAAATTTAAAGATAATGGCATTCAAATTTTGTTAACTTAAATCTATAATAAAAAATTAAACAATGAAAAGATTAACTCAAAAAAATGAACACATAGATTTGAGTAAATAAATAGAAAGTACAGATGAAATGATTCTACAAGGTAAAGATGGGACCACAGAAAGCTGAAGCCACATTCAGCCAAATTTATAACATGCAAGTTGGCATGTTCATCAGTATTAACAGATGAACATCTGCAACTGATTTTGATGGTGTAAAACACCAACTTTGAACCTGAATTAAGTGAGTAGAAAGTTATCTCCTCTCCCATTAGTAGACCTATGTTACAAAAATTCATCATGAAATTATGATTAATATTTGAATTTCATCAATAAAATATCTGTGGAAATTTGTTTCCTCCTGTTATGTAAGGACCTATATAATATTCTCAATTTTGCGTGTTGGCCCTCAAAGCCTAAAACATTTATTATCTGGCCTTTTATGTAAAAAGTTTGCCACTCCTTCATTTAGTATAATTCCCAGAACCCATTTGGTATAACTAAACAAACAAAAGCCCAGCAGTCTAAACTCCCTAGTATGCTATACAAAGCCTTTCTGATCTAAGTGCTTTCTACATTTCCTATGGCATGTTCTACTACTCTACACCCTTGGACTTCTGTTCTAGCACTGGGTTACACATAGATAATAAGGTTTAAGAAACCTGATGCTGATAGGATAACATTATTTAAAAAATAGTAAATGAAAATTTTGGCTTCACAGGGTATATTAATTTCCTTATTGGTGCTGCAACAAATTACCACAAACTTAGTGTCTTAAAATAACCCATACTTATTCTCTTACAGTTCTGGAGGTCTAAAGTCTGAAACAAATGTTGTAAGACTAAAATCAAGGTGTCAGAAGGGGCAGTTCCATCTGAAAGCTCCGGGGGGAACCCACTTCTTATCTCTTTCAGCTTCTAATCAGTGTTTCTTGCCTTGTAGCTACATTTTTCCAATCTCTGCTCCCATTGCCATATGATCTTCTCACTCTTATCTCTTGCTTCCCTATTATAAAGGCCCTTGTGACTACATTGGGCCTACCCAGATATTCCAGGCTATAATAATCTCCCCATTTTAATATTCTAAATCACATCAGCAAAGTTTCTTTACCCATAAGTGATGATATTCACAGGTTCCAGGAAATATGACATGGGCATCTTTGGAGTGACCATTATTCAGCCTACCACACAGCGCAATTGGGCAATAAATTATTTTGGATATGTAAGTTTTCCAGCTAGCTAAAATGTTACCCTTCTTTCTTATTAGCCAAATTATAATGAATTGATATAATTTTGAAACACAGTAACTGACTACTTCATGAGTTTTTATGCAATTATCGTTCTTGATAAATAAAAATTCCTCCTTTAGATAGCATTTTTACTATGCAAAATATAGGGAAGACCACAGAATCTACTGATGTGGACAGGACAATTTCCCCTATAATTAATTGCCCCTTTCTAGAATTTTACATTTGGTTTTCTTTCCTTTATACACTTACACATAAGTAACAGTTTTTGTAATTTCTCTATTTATCCTCCTTTGTTCCTTGTCTATCACAATGGTTCTCAAACTGTGGTCCCTGGACCAACAGCACTAGCATCATCTGAAAACTTGTTAAAAATACAAATTTTCAGGGACTGATTCAGACTTGCTGAATCAGAAATTCTGGTGTGATATCTTGAATTTCTGATAATTTTTGAGAATCTGAGGGCCATAACTATTAGTAGACTCTGGGCCCTACCCAGATCCTCTCAGAGCTTACCATAGTAGTACATAAAAGCTCAGACCTTCAATGGTTTGAGGGCCTTCTCTGTGGGCCACAACCCATGCTGCCATGTGGAGGGCAGGCCAGAAGTGCAGGGAAATTAACACCCTTTGGGTGCAGCCTGCAGCCAATGGCTAACAACAGTTGCTGTGTGAAAACCCTGGCTTTCTTGTTCTCCAGAGGAATAACTCTGAGGCACAGATTCTATGTGCCTTATCAACACTTACAATAGGATTAAGATCCATTTATCCACAATGGCAACTAGTTTGGTCACTCACTCATTATTGACTTTCTTCTTTTCCCTGCCTTTTTATGTCATCTCCCAGCATATCCTAGGATCATCTTTGAAAAAATGATTTACATTCTTATCCTTTTCTCAGTGTCCACTTCTTGGAGCAGCCAACCTGAAAAAGCATCACATAATTGGGCAGAAAGGAAATCACAGTTTTGAAGTTTAAATCATGACCTTTAAATGGCTCAGTCTTCAAAACAGTTCCACTATAATAAAAAGAGATAAAAGGGAAAAAAGATTAGGGGATGAGGATTGGGGTATTACAATATAGAAGTGAAATTGAGCAAAAAATAAATTTCAGCTGAATATCAGAAAAAATTGTTTCAATGAGCAAGTCCTTTAGACAATAAAAGAAAAGAAAATGTTCCTGGCATAGTAGTATAAGTCCTATTGTTTGAGGCATTTAACTCTAGATGCAACAATGTATTGAAAATAACAATGCCAAATGGCAATGGATGGACATGATAACCTAATAGATCTTTTCTGGCTCTAATATCTATGATTGTATGATTCAATTCAAATGCAGTAGTTTACTGTATCTCCAGTGTGTAATACACTTCAATTGTGAAGTGCTACAATTTCAACACTAATACGTTTGAAGTGACAGACATGTCACCTAAGTACCTAGAAGAGTTGTTTGAAGTGCTACAGAAAACAAACCTTCCCCTGTGGATATATTTATATACATCCCTAATCCTCCGTCAGGCAGACATTGTACCCATAAGCAGTTGTAGGTCATTAACAGGGACTCCATTAAATATTCTGAAAGTCTGCGTGCATGAAATTATTCCACAGAGAAATAAAGAAACTGGGTCTTGTTAATTTCATCTGCAATAATATTTGTCTGCACCAAGACACTGATCAAAAGGCATGTAGATCACTACAATTTCAAGGGAAGTCAGTCTCTATCAACTTCAAAATCACTGAACTGAGAAATCTACAGTGTATAAATGATGTTGGGAGTTTTGCTATTATGTCTGTATTTAGTGATACAACAACCTGTGCCTAGCCTCTGAAATATGCCAGTCATGTCATTCCTAGCTGGAAAAAGGAAAAGAAAATTCTCTGGTAATCCTCTCTTTGATTCAGTACACGCTGGTTTTTGTTTTGTTTTTGTTTTTGTTTTTCAGATATGAAATGTAATTCTTGAAGTCACAGGTTACCTCTTGATTACTAGTGAAGATGAAGGAAGAGAAAGAAAAAGTGCCTCAATTGCATGAGCTCCATTTTCATGCATAGAGCTTCCTTATAGGCAGTGACACCTCTCAACTCAGCTCATGGTACATGAGACCCGTTAACAAAGTAACTTCTTTTTTTTTTCCTTATATTTCATCATATAATGGGGGTACAAATATTGTTAGGATTACATACATTGCCCC
>VBSM01002608.1:3917865-4040347 GCA_008086735.1 Cheirogaleus medius
CAGCTGGGTAGATGTCTCTCAGCCTCAGGGTCTGCCCCGTTCTCCCTGAATCACTAGGCCAGCAGCACCTTGGAGGGCTGGCGGGTAGGGAGCTCTCTATCTGAGTACCCCTCAGTCAGCTGTATGGCCCAAAAGAGAAGGTCCCGTTCCCTGGAGATGCCTCCGGCTGGTGGCTATATTTTCTCTCTAGGCAGCCGCGGTATGGACGGGGGAGGGGAGAGTGCAGCAATATGGCGCCTGCTGAGAGGTCGAGTCTGTGTGCACGGAGGGGCCCCAAGGGAGTTGGGAGCCTGGTGCCATGTCCGATACAGGCTCACCGCTCAGTGGTGGTGGCCGTCTCTGGAATGGTGTCCGCAGGTCTCTCCAACCGCTGGGGAGCCCACCAGCAGCCCGAGATGCAAGAGAGGGGGAAATTAACCGCTCCACCTACCCTTGCCACTGGTGTCCAAACTACTCGCTCCAGAGGTCTCTCCTTCCAGTTCTCCTCCGCAACCTCCTCCCGTGGAGTGTCCGTAATCTCCGGCACTCCTCCTTCCGACCCCCGTCTGGTGTATGGTCGTTTGCTTGCTTCTTTCTTCTAATATCTTCTAGAAGCTGTCTTTTCTGTAGAGCCACTCTGTCTGGTGGTGTTTCCTGTCTGCCATCTTGCTCTGCCCCCCTCCAACAAAGTAACTTCTGAGAAGCTGGGATACAGATATCACGGGTATAGAGCAGGGTTTCTCTATTAATGCCACCCTGTTTTAATGCTACCCTATTTCACTATTAATGTCCCAGTGTACTTAAAAGAAAGAAAATAAAACTTTACTGTACTTATCAGATCAATAGGTTATGAACCTTTTGCTTGAATTAGACCTTTCATTTAAGAGATAAATGAGCTAAGGGTCTTTATTCAGTATAGGGATAACATATAGATCTTGTTGAAAGTATTCTCATAGCCAGTGATATGCACAGGCTGACATAGAAGGGAAGTTTCAAGACACCTTCAAAGAAAGGAAGTGTGGCAGTTATAAAACATGGCTGTGATTTCTTTGACACTCCTCTATGGAGAAGTGGGTCTTTATCCCCTACCTGTGAATCTAGATGGATTTATGATTGCCTCAGTCAATAGAATATTGCAGACATGATGCTATGTGACTTCTGCAGCAATGTCATAAAAGTCCATGCTTCCATCCCAATTGCTGGAACATTCACTCTTTCACTCTGAGCCACCACGTACAAAATCTGACCATTCCTGAGCTCTCAATGCTCTGAAGGAGACCAAGCCTCCCAAAGAAGCCACATTGTAGGTTCTCATGCCCACCTGTGACCAACTTCTGAATCATATCCATACAGATACCAGACAAGCAAGTGAAGAAATATCCAGATTATTTTAGCTTTCAGCTATTTGAATCTTCCCAGCTGAGACCCCAGACATTGTGGAAATGCAATAAACTATTCTTATTATGGTCCTCCAAAATTTCTGATCTACAGAATCCATGAGCATATTAAAATGGTGGTTGTTCTATATCACTAAGTCTGGGGAAATTTGCTATGCAGCAATAGAAAACCAGTACTAGAAGAGAGATGGGAAGAAGGGAGGAAGCCATAAAAAGGCAAGAAGGAAGGAAGAGAAGGGGAGAGAAAGGGAAAGAGGAAGGAACTAAGGAAAAGAAGAAAGAGTAATCTGTCCTGAAACATCTTTAAGCCAGGCATGCTTCATTTTTTACCACAAATGATATGCATAGGAAATGCTTTTGCTATCTTATTTAGCTTGCCTTCCTCAGAGATAATAGTTCAATTTAAGTAGAGATTAATTGACTAAGTGAATAGGATTATTTTTTTAAAAATGGAAAAAAGTGAAGAGGAAGAATTTTCTTTACTCTGGGAAGATCTTTATTGAGCAATACATATTAACTATTAAACAAGAAAAAAAAATAGCAAAACAAAGAAAAGGTAATGAGAAATATAATTGAAAATACAGGCACACATTATTTCTGCTACAAAAGGAGCATAATGGTTAGAACTCAGAACTTTTGACCAGATTTGTTGAGGCTCAGAAAACAATACCCCAAAATGACAACCTCAAAAGCAGAAGTTCTTCTCTGACTTCTCCTGTCCTCCTGTCTTTCAGTCCCATTCTCCCCAGACTAGACATAGAAACTAGAATCCCTCTTCCACAAGTGTGTCATAGAAACCAGAATCCCTTCTCCAAAATGGCGTAAAACTATTCTATTTAAAAACCGCCATAAAGAAATTATCTGGATAATATAGACATTTTAACAATGTTGATTCTGCTGACCCATGAGCATGGTATGATTTTCCACCTGTATACGTCCTCTGCTATTTCCTTCCTCAGTATTTTGCAGTTCTTCCTGTAGAGGTCTTTCTTTCACCTCCTTAGTTAAATATACTCCTAGGTATTTTATTATCTTTGTTGCTGTTGTGAAGGGTATTGAGTCTTTGATTTGGTTCTCAGTTTGACTATTTTTGGCATATAGAAATGCTACTGATTTGTGTACATTGATTTTATAACCTGAGACTTTGCTGAGTTTATTAATTACAGTAGTTTCTTGGTAGAATTTTTGGGGTTTTCCAGATATAAAATCATATCATCAGCACAAAGCGATAGTTTAACCTCTTCTGCCCCCATTTAGATGCCCTTGATTTCCTTCTCTTGTCTGATTGCTCTAGCTAGGACTTCTAGCACTATGTCAAATAGAAGTAGTGAGACAGGGCAACTTTGTCTGGTTCCAATTCTAAACAGGAATGCTTTCAGTTTTTTCTCGTTCAGTATGATGTTGGCTGTGGGTTTGCCATATATGACTTTTTACAGTTTCAATGCAATCCCTATTAAAATACCAATATCATTTTTCACAGATATAGAAAAAATAATTCTACACTTTGTATGGAACCAGAGAAAAAAACCATATAGGAAAAGCAATCTTAAGCAAAAAGAACAAATTGGGAAGCACTAATTTACCAGACTTCAAGCTATACTACAAGTCTATAGTAACCAAAACAGCATGGTACTGGGAGAACAGAGACATAGACCAATAGAACAGAACTGAGAACCCAGATATAAAACCATCCTCATATAGCCATCTAATCTTTGACAAAGCAAACAAAAACATACACTGGAGAAAAGAATCCTTATTCAAAAAATGGTGCTGGGAAAATTGGATAGCCACATGTAGAAGACTGAAACAGGATCCGCACCTCTCACCTCTCACAAAAATCAACTCACAATGGATAACAGACTTAAACTTAAGGCATGAAACAATAAGAATTCTAGAAGAAAATGTTGGAAAACCCCTTATAGACTTTGGCCTAGGAAAAGAATTTATGAAGAAGACTCCAAAGAAAATCAAGCAACAACAAAAATAAATAAAGGGACCTGATCAAATTAAAAGGCTTCTGTAAAGCCACAGAAACTATCATGAGAGCAAACAGACAATCTACTGAATGGAAGAAAATATTTACATGCTACACATCTGATAATGGGCTGATAGCTAGAATCTATATAGAACTCAGGAAAATCTGCAAGAAAAAAATCAAACAACTCTCATCAAAAAGTAGACAAAGGACAAGAACAGAAGCTTTGCAAAAGAAGCCAAATGGCCAACAAACATAAAAAAAATGCTCAAAATCTCTAATCATCAGAGAAATGAAAATCAAAACCACAAAAAGATATCACTTAACTCCAGTGAGAATGGCTTTTATCAAAAAGTCCCAAAACAATAAATGTTGGCATGAATGCAGAGAGATAGGAACACTCATACACTGCTGGTGGGACTGCAAACTAGTACAACCTCTGTGGAAAGTACTATGGAGATATCTCAAAGAGCTCAAAGTAGAACTACCATTTGATCCAGCAATCCCATTACTGGGCACGTACACACACAAAAAAGGACTTTATATAAAAAAGACATCTGCACTTGAATGTCTTGTAGCAGCACAATTCACAATTACAAAGATGTGGAGACAACCCAAGTGCTCATCAATATATGCGTGGATTAATAAAATGTGGTATATGTATACCATGGAGTTCTACTTAGCCACAAAAAGCAATGAAGATGTATCACCTCTTGTATTTTCCTGGATAGAGCTGGAGCCCATTCTACTAAGTGAAGTATCACAAAAATGGAAAAACAAGCACCACATGTACTCACCAACAAATTGATATTAATTGATCAACACTTTTATGTGCATATATAGTAGTAACATTCACAGGGTGTTGGGCAGGTAGGAGAGAAGAGGGGGATGGGTATATTCACCGCTAATGGGTGTGGTGCGCACCATCTGGGGGATGGACACACTGGAAGCTCTGACTCAGGTGAGGCAAAGGCAATATATGTATCCTAAATATTTGTACCCCCGTAATATGGTGAGATTAAAAAAAAGAAAGTATCTGACCTATCTTGTTTGGCTGTAAGTCATAAGATCCCCATTCCACAGAGGGCCCTGACCCATACCCAGAAAGAAGGAGTGCATGCTCAGAGAGGACAAGAAGAATCTAGACAGGCAGGCATTGCTCAGCTTCCCCACTCAGTCTATTAGCATTAGATTATACCTTTTTGGTCCAATTATATTTTTACATAGCTGTCTACACTTTATTGAACCTAAGCATAAAAATGGACAGTTTCTCCTGTATCTTTGGTTCTTCATTCTCAAGATTTTCATGTATACATGTTGAATAAATTTGTGTGCCCTTTTCTCCTATTAATCAATCTGGCTCATGTCAGTGATTTTTCAATGAACTCTTAGAGGGACAAAGGCCTTGCTCTCTACAGGTTCTTACAGAGCCCGAGAAATCCCAGGGGGACATATGACAGAAAATATTCCTTGCTGAGAACAATCTCATTAACATAACATGTTATACAACTACTGTCCCATTACTTTAAAGATCAATGGGTGGTAATTACTCACAAACTAGACTTTTAAAATTATTTAAAGAAATTTGCAATAAAATTACATTTTTGTTAAAAAAAAACATTAAAAACTCAAAAACAAATCATTGTTCAGCCTTTCAGTTCTATAAAAGTCTATTTTCCATCTCATCACTTATGAAATTCCAATTCTCCCAGTGAGCTATCAAAAACCTACCCAAAACATGGGCTTCATGATTAACTTCATGAAACCTAAAGAGAAGTTTTCCAAATTTTAAAGCTTCTTTTAACTTGCCTACTCTAATTGAGATTTTCCTATCTCCTCATAAAAATAAACAAATGTATTTATAAGCCTGGGTATCTCCATTTTAATAATTTATTCAAAATTAGCTTTCTCATAATCCAGGAATTGCCAAATGTCTCCAGAAAATGATATTAGAGATGAAAGGGAAAACAAGTTCAAGACAAGGAAGGGTTACCAGTGATCAGGGACATGGATTTAGCATGAAGTAATTCTGATATCCCTTGGAAGATAAGCAGTGCTGGGTCTCAAAATAGTTGATTTCTCTATGTGTGCTAGGTAGCTAAAATTTACTAACTTTCTTTGGAGCATTTCACCCCCCCATGGGATTAAATCTTATCCTTCATTTTCTCTTTGTTCTGTTCTGTGCTTGGGTGCTTTCATTTTCTCTGCTGCTTTCTCTCCCTACCTCTAAATCTGGTCTCTCCTACCCCAGGTCTTATATTCACACATTCACACCTGCTCTTTCCTTATCTCTATGTACTTCATTATGTTTTGCCCATCCTATTGTAGGTATTGATAGTATATAGCTCCTATCCTTAATCACAAAATTGGTGCAGAAATTTTTGCTATTACTTTTTTAAAAATGTTTTAAAAAAGAAGTTGCATATATGTGATTTTTCCCTCTTCCCCCAAAATATTTTAATGCATATGAACATAGTTTTTTTTTATCATTGACAATTTCAAATCATTAGAGCATTTACAATCATAATTTTTCTACCCTTTCTTATGGAAAATGTCAAACCATTCAAAAAGAGAAAATTGCATAAATTCCATGTACCCATCACCCATCTCCATTGATTATTAACATCTGGCCAGACACCTTAGACTTTTTGAGCCTGAAAGAATCTTAATTCTAGTAAGTCACTATTACAGAGTCTTTTGATGACTAGGACATTATTATGGACAACAAAATTGTCATTCTCTAAATTACGGGGTTTTCACCATGTTTAACACATGCCCACTATCGAAAAATAAAATAAAAACAACTTATATTTGCCTTAACATCTAACTGTAATGGTTATTTGAATTTTCCAATACATTGAATTCCAAATAAAATAACATTATTATATTAAATATGCTGTTCCAAACTACACATAACTCCCCTTCCCAAATGGCCTCCACCTCATTTTTATACTCATCCCTGACTGGCATTCCCCTCTAATCCTACTTGCAGTCCAGAACTACTATTTTAAATATTCATTTTAAATAGCTTCTTTTTAAATAAAAAATAAAAATATTTACATTCTGACTTTCTAAGAACTCCTAATAACTCCGAGAGGGATAAAAGCAGGGATGTAAAATTGTAGCTCTCACAAGTACTTAAGTTTGTTAATGATTACCATTGTCCTATATCCATTGAGGGTTACCTGAAATAGCTCCACAAGAGTATAATGGTCATATGACAAACTAACTGATATTCCTAGGCTTTTTAATTATGGATCTACATTTTAAAATTAAATACATATTACAGACGCTAGTAACGGTTCTTTTTTCAGTATATCATTTTTCTTCCCTGACTTTATTTTAGAATGAAATAAAAGATTAACTTGCAGTGCCAGCCATAGGTAAAAATAAAATCTTATAAGATGTTTCTTGGCCAAAATAAATAGGGGGCAAGGGCCATTTATTCCACAGGAGTCTTCTATAATTATTGGTGGCTTAATTACTTCTTTGGTTCTCTTCAAAATTGCTGGTGTTAGGAAGACTTTTCCGGTCAAGTGAAAGGGGCTATGACCTTCTTTTCGATTAAGAATGAGTTCTTATTGGAGATTTACCATTAAAAAACACTTTGCAAAGTAGAGGATTACCACATTCCAACAAATATGCCACTCAAAAGATCGGTGGAAAGTTCCTAAACTTTCAAGTATGAATAGTGATATACAAGCAAAGAACCTGGTTTCTTCCTATTGACTAACATTTTTATTAGAAGATGACTGATTATAGAAAACAAAATATTTGACAAATGTTTAGAGTGCAAAATATTTCTTTCATATTGATGCTGACTTAGAGGTCAAGCTCACAACAACAATTAACTTTAATTTTCCCATAATGATGTTTAATCATATCTTCAGATTTGGTAAAATGTCAAAGGATTTACAAGGTAGTTTTAATGAAATGTTATTTGGGTCATGTGAAATAATTTGCTCATTGTTCAAATCTTAAGTTTTTGCTTGTATTCAGTAAAATGCCTCCTGCCCTATAGTTATCAATAACACTCATACCTGAGGATCTCCTAGGTGTGAATTAGATTTAGAGTCAACACACAGACTACTTATTAGGAACTAATACTTTGCTACCTTTAGTCTAGGAACAGAAGAGAACATAAATAGGAAATCCCCACTAGGAATAGTAGTGCACACTTGTCTCAGGTTTGCTCTTCCAATATCCACCCACTCTTTTTAATTTTAGGGAAAGTTTTGCCTGTGACTATGGAGAGCAAAGGAGCCAAAACCTACCTTTCCTCACTTATAGAAAGTCAAGGCAGGGCACAGCAAGTGATTTAACTTAGCTACCTGCATGGTCCTTTTCAGAATTTTGAAAATAAAGGGAGATAAAAGAACTATTACAATTATTTAGAACAATGATCCTGTGAAGGATCCTCCAGCAATGTCAATTATTTTTATCCCATTCTCTCTAATTTAAATAAAAACTTGTCAGTTCATCTTGTTTTTAGAATCAGTACATTACAGTGGGCTAGATATCATTAATTTTCTGTCTAGATTACATAATTTAGTTGGCATACATGAAGTTTTTCTTTCCTTCACCATAGTTACATATGTTATTAAATGAATACTCTAAGCAAGCAGTCTCAAAGAATGATCTGGTCCTTAAGATCATTTTATCAAGTCCATGATATCAAAATTATTTTCATAATGACACTGAAATATTATTTTTACTTTTTACTTTTATTCTTTCACAAGTGTACAATGCAGATTTTTCTGACAAATTGAAGCACATATAAGTATCCAACACTCTTCCATTAAGTTAGATATTAAAGAGATTTGTAAATAGCTTTAAAAATCAAATTTCTCTCTTTTATGAAAATATAGTTATGTTTTATAAAAAATTATGTTACCATATAGTGAGTTGTGTCACTTTACTTAATTAATAAATAAATAATTTTTGAGTTTTTAATTTCTAATTCAATGTATATCAATCAGTATAATCCAAACAATCAAAAAGTCCTTTGGGTCATCAATATTCTTCAAGTGTATAAAGGGATCTTGAGATCACACTATTGGCAAGCCACATTTCTAATCCGTTGGGCTATGAAGAACAATTGATTATTGATTATGTGGAAAAGTTAATCACAATTAAATTAAAACAATAACAAAATATTTTGGTTTTCTCAAAAACCAAATAAGGACAAATAAATAGATGGTCTCTAAGGTTCTTTTCTGTCTAACTTTCCAAAAGAGTTGCTCAGAATATAGTGTAATTGTCTTAAAAGATATATTTTTCTAAACAGAAAGCTGTATCCATTTGGAAAGGTGCTTACTTTATTCACATTTAATTTCAGATACCTCCCTCATTGTACCTTCCTTCCTGAACTAGTACTTGATTACTACAAAAAATTATTGAATATAAATTAGGCAACTATACAAAGACAAACTGAGAGAGTTATATTATTTTAAATCTCTCTTACCAAACAGTTGTATTAAATTATTTCATTGGCTATATTGCTATAGAAAGAGAAGAAAAAAGATACTTGTGGACATGTTTGAGAAAAAAGAGATACAAAGTAATCTTAGCAAAAATTGTAAATGTGAATGTATTTTTAAGTCTGAGGTGTATCATAAAATTCCCTCATGACAAATAGTTAACAAGCAATAGCAATATAACAAAAGCTTGCATCAAAATGAATAAGTCTAAGTTAGAGTGACTTTAAATTTTATTACACTTTTTCATTTGTTACATGTAAGACCAAATTTGTCAAATAATTATACATGTTGAACAGTACTAGAAGTTCTAGCCATAGCAACTAGACAAGAGAAAGAAAGAAAGGCATCAAAATCGGAAAAGAAAAAGTCAAATTATCCTTGTTTATAGATAATATGATCTTAATACTCATGAGGATATGGAGAGATAGGAACACTCTTACACTACTGGTGGGACTGCAAATTAATACAACCTCTGTGGAAAAGAATTTGGAGATACCTCAAAGAGCTAAAAATAGAAATATCATTTGATTGAGCAATAGCACTATTAGGCATTTACCCAAAGGAACAAAAGTCATTCTATAATAAAGACATCTGCACCCGAATGTTTATAGCAAGGACGTCTAGCACTGTGTTGAATAAAAGTGGTGACAGTGGGCAGCTTTGACTAGTTCCAGTTCTAAGTGGGAATGCTTTCAATTTTTCCCTGTTCAGTCTGATGTTGACTGTGGATTTCTCATATATATTAATAGCTTTTATAATTTTGAGATATGTTCCATCTATGCCTATTTTGTTGAGAGTTCTTGTCATAAAAGGGTGCAGAATTTTGTCAAGTGCTTTTTCTGCATCTATTGAGATGATCATATGGTCTTAGTTTTTGCTTCTGTTTATGTGGTGAATCACATTTATGGAATTACATATGTTAAACCATCCTTGCATTCCTGGAAAGAAGCCCCCTTGGTTATGGTGGATTATTTTTTTGATGTGCAGCTGAATTTGGTTTGCTAGAATTATTGAGAATTTTTGCATCTACATTCATAAGGAATACTGGTGTGTAGTTTTCTTTTTTGTTGTGTCCTTTCCTGGCTTTGGTATCAAGGTGATACTGGCTTCATAGAATGAGTTGGGGAGGATTGCTTCCTTCTAGAGGTTATGAAATAATTTCTGCCTTATGGGCACTAATTCTTCTTTGTAGGTCTGGTAAAATTTGGCTTTGAAATTATCTGGTCTGGGACTTTTGTTGTTGGAAGATTTTGATCAAAACTTTACTAAATTTGAAGACATTCAGCTCCCTTTGTTTGTAAATTATTTTAGAATAAACTGGCATTCTAAATATAGTCAGCTTTCCAAATATAAATTTATTATATATTATTGAGGTTGGGTCTTAGCATGTGTTTTAAAACTACATATTTAAAGCATTTAAATTATGACATGAACAATAGTAATAATAATTTATTGCCTAATTTACCATGGTTTACTGTATTTTTGCATATTTAATCAATCCTCATAAAATCTGCAGGTTTTGCCAATTTTTAAATGAAGAAATGCATTCTGAGGGGTTAAGTTACTTCCTGATATAACTAACAATTTATTAAATGGCAAAAAAACCCGACTAATTCTGACTTCGAATTTTATTTTCATGGAATATAGTGTGTTAGAAAGAGATAAAGTTACTAAGTCTATCTCCCTACTCCAAACAAGACCTTCCTAGAAACATTAACTTCTTATTTTATCCATAGAGTTTCCATTTGGTAGGACAGGAAAACTATACATGAGATCTCTCTGGATCTGCTTTCAAGTTTAATGGAAGTAAACATAAAACTTGAAAACCACATCACCTTTTGCCAAAATGTTTGGTTTGACAGGTTAGGAATCATAGAAACAACCTTTTTATTGCTTGTTGGAATTAAACTTAACATATTGATTTCAGCTGTTCCCAAACAAATAATTTGATAAAATACTCATTAACTTGCTCTTATTATTAATTTGCTTTTAAGGTCCCTCTGCCATGTGGCATTCAGGAGAAAAACAGATCTCTACAATATAAAAAAGTTTATTGGTCCATGGCAAGTATAAACCGCTGGGGTCCCTGGCAACAGTAAAATGGCAAATTAAACCAAAACCACATGCAAGCCAAAGGGAATCACTAGTCAATGAGCATTTAAGCAGGGATGCCAAGCAAATAAGCTGTCAGTCCATTAGTTAGTTATTGCCAGCACTAAATGAATAAAACTCTTAAGAAGAAATCATGGCAGTGCGGTGACAATCTGTGTTAGGTTTGTTGAGTCCTACGGAGATGGATGAAATGTTCACATGGCTGCTGTGAAACAGAGGAATGTAGGTTCAGTGGCCAGGTTGAAAGATGCATCTTATTTGAGACCTGCTGATGAGCTCCAGTCACTTAACGGCATCCTGCAAAACAGCTGGCACCTAACCCTCAAATATTGATTTAATGTTTACAAATCTGGTTCAGTTTCTAGGCAAACAGCTTATATAAACAAGTGTACCATCTGGTTCTATGGCTCAAGTGTTTCAACTACACTTTTCCCCAGGTGTGGGGACCATGATTAATTTGAGCAATTTATGGCATCCCTTCACTTCCTGTAAGGTAGTTAAGAACTAGACTATATTAAATACAAATTTTAGATTCTGGGAGCATGAGATTTTTCAGATAGTTGTTAATTGCAAGAAAAGAAATAACTGCCATTTATGTATGTGGTTCCAATAAGAAGGTGGCAAGTCTAAACACTCTTGAGCATAAATTTGCAGGGCAAGAAGGAAGTGGGTTATACAGGCAGTGTGTACTTTTGCTATGCCACATTTACCACACATTATCAAAGGTAAACACAGGGAAAGGAGAGGTTTTGAGGAGACAAACAAGTTTTGGACCTTCTGCAAATAGCCATAATGGTTCTAAGGATGGTAGCCAAGCAGAGTCTAAAAGTGGAGTTGAGGTGGACCTCAAAGTGTATGGGATTCAGGTAGTAAAAAGCACTGTCATTAAAACCTTGCATTCCTTCCTCACTAATAAGACTTGCCTACAATGTTGTCCTTCCAAGGTAGCTAGGGAAATTGCAATTCGACATGCTGTTTTTGCTTAAGTGAGCAGTCCTCTCCATTCAGCAAGAAAGAACTTTGCGGGGTTTATAGAATGAAGTTTGGGAAGAGTTGACCATGCTATTCTGGATTCTCTATTGCTGAGTTGTTAGCAGACAGAATGACTAAGTAAGATGAAGCAAGTGTATACTTTTTTCTCAGATAACCCTCTACTCAAAACAAATTCATACTTGGTATTAATATAAGTGAAAGATTATAACTTGTGCTATTGTACTTTATCTGTACTTCTCACATAATCTCACTGTTAGCTTCATCTTGCTTTTCACTTTTCTCTTTGATCATTTTTCTTCTTATAATACATTTATCTTACTTCATTGCTAATCCATTTCCTCTATTGTTAATAATTTTTGGAACAATGTGATTTATAAAAAATTGCATGAATAACTACATTTCAGTAGTCCTCTCAAAATCACTTCTTCTCCTGACTACACTGTGTATGCTTCTGTATTTCTGATATTTTATGTGATTTTTGACATGTGATATTTGGTATGTGTCTGCTAGTTTATAGAAACAATAAATAAGTCCAAGGGGAGAATTATTCTGGGTCAAGTTTGTCTACTGTATCTTTGACCTCATTGATGCTATGAGATAAACTGAACCAACTGAATTATCAAAAATATTTCAAGAATAAAAATACCAATGACATGCTTCACAAAAAGAGAAAAAATCCTAAAACTACAACTACATTAGTGAAGTTAGGATAAAATTATATAGCTATACACCTGCACTTGCTTACCCTAAGCACTATGTATTCCCATAAGAAACTTTTATGCAACAATGGTATCTGCTTAGAAGACAGTTTCTCCAATTATTAAGCTACACAGCAGTAATTCAATTAGTAAAAATAAAATTATTTAACGTAACTTGCCCACAATATGTCCTAAGAAAATGTGTTTGATTTAGGCAAGTTTTTCTATGAATACAAGCGTGATGAAGCAGTCTTTCATTCAAACATTTATTCAAGGCCTTTGATGTGTTAGAATGTTGGAATTGAAGTGTAACTAAGATATAATCTCAAGAATTTTAGAGTTAGGGAGACAGGCAGGTAAGGATGAAATTATAAGAAAGTTGATAAGGTGGCAGGGAGGTCTAGGAGGTTAAGAGTTGTCATTCAGCCATGGGGAAGGGGTTCAAAAAGGCTTTCCAGAAGAGGTAACATTGTACCAAGTCACTCAGGAAAAGTGAGTATTAGCCAAGTGAAGAAGTGGAGATGGGCTTTCCAGGCAGAGTGAGCAGCACACACAATGGCCTGGACTGGAGAGCTGGGAAGCACAATGTGGCTAAAGGTGAGTGAATGAGACACAGAACAGTGAGAGATGAGGTCAGACGGAAACTCAGGGCATGAGGAGTCAATAAAATGCTTTAAACAGAACACAATGTAAGTTGTGTTTCAGCAAGCACATTTAAGATGAGTGGAGATGATAATGCTGAAAGCAGAGAGTTAGGAAGTGATTACAGTAATCAAAGTGACCTAGTCTTTATATTATATAAAATTTACTAGAATCAAAAAAACCCCTGTGGATGGTTATTTTTCAATGTTTTTCTAGATATTTCAGATTGGCATCTAAGTTGGAACAAGCAGAGAAAATAAGTGCAAGAAAGAGGTAGGCAAAAAGGATATCATGAGTTCTAGCACCCCAACTCTGCTCTCAATGCCCACATGCTGACTAATACTCCTCCACTAACTCTTCCACCTCCTAGGATTTGTCAGATAAACCTCAATCTCTTCATATGCCCCCAAACAGGCACAATATTCTTATGTGTCCTTGGACAGAGTATGGAAAAATATGAACAAAATGGGATTTTTAGAAAGGAAACCTAAGGAGAATTCAAAAAATAATGATGATATTAATAAAATGAAACAAAAGTCACAGAACTCAGCCATTAAGGGGACTGAAAAGTGTAAAGTTGAGATTCTATCTTTGATATCTAGCCTAAGATTAGTTTCCTTGACTATAACAGCTTATAGGGCATCCTCGTTCCAATTCTTTTACCTTGCCTCCACCTTATAACACGAAGGCTCTAAATATATAACAATGTTCAAATATCTTGGTTCTAAAAAAATAATTTTACTTGGTAAAATTCAGGTAATTAGAAATTTAAATTCTCCCAGAACTGTGTTTATAGACTGTTGTTTTCTTTCTGGCTATGCCTTCCCTGCTCAACTTCATAATCCACCATCACCCTGCCCTGACCTCCACACACCCATACATCAACAAGGCACTAAGCTGCCATACAGTTCATCTCTTTCTCCAGCAACCATTTGCCCTGTACATATATGGAATCCTATATTCTCTGGGTGATATAACCACTGTTATACCAACTTTTCTAAGATGATAAGCTTGTATTCACCTGCAACAATACACTATTGCCATTTTCGTCCCCGACAGGCAGCTTGTTCTTGAATCTCCTCCAGTGTACTATTGCAATTTCTTTTGTAAATTTCAGCAGCTTCCTCTGGTAGGGGCTGTTGTTGCCCTCCCAAGATCTCCTTTCCTCAGTAGTTCACTCACCTGCCAGCTGCTGAGAATGCTTATACCTTACCATCTCCAAATAATTGTCCTTAGCTGACAGGAAGCATCTCATCCAAAAATGCCTGGGGGGTTTAAACCTTCCCTCTCCATAGCACCCAAGGACTGGTGAATATGGAGTTTCACAAGGTCCCAAATCCCAATCCATTACCTGAATGGGTAATAAGTTGACCAACTCTACTATGAATTTATGTATCAGCTAGAGGCTAGACTTTATCTGAGGCCACATCCTCACTAGGTTCTTTCTCCTTCCCTATTTTGCTTCCCTTATTTTCTCTAAATAACCCTCTCTCCAAAAATGATATGCATCAGAATCCCTGTCTAGTCTTTGTTTCCAGGGAGCCCAATCCAAGACAACTGATATCAGGGCAGACTTTATCACTATCATCTTTCCTTATTGTTCTAGGTAGGCTCTTCTGCATGATCATGCAAAGGGCATACAAATCTTAATGTCCTAGAAACCTCACCCTGCCACCAATCACATGAGCAATTGCAGATGTCTAGAAGCAGGCTGCTTACCTCTTTGTTTTTAAAAAAGTATATCTCTATCTTTGTCTACTCACTAAATTCTCAACTTTTCATTGCCTTCTGAGGGCAGTACCATCTGATAATTTTCTCAAACTCTTAGCTATTGTGCAGAGCTCAGGTAACCAACATATTCATGACTTTCATTTGCTGGACCCCTTATAGTTATTGCTCACAAACACTGAACTAAGTGCTTTACATACATGGACATAGTTAACTGAAAAAAGATCCTATAAGATTTATAACAGCATCACTCACATTTAAAGATGAGAAAACAGTGGATTAGAAAAGTTAAGTAATATTGGTCCTAAGTAGACATAGAAGTCAGAATTCCCCAGCCCAGACTATTAGCCAATAGGGTGACCTGTCCAAGTCTTTTCTGACCCTGCTTCGTCCACTTAGGAGCATATTCTATTTGATTATTTTTATGGTTTCCTGGGGTGATCACCTAGAATCCTTCTCATTTTATAAGTACAATAAATCAAGTAAAGTAAAAACAGAAATAATGTCTGGTGAGAGAAGAATAGGAGCATGCTTTGGCTTAGGAGTATAGTATAGTGGTTAAAAACCTGGCTTCACTGAATTTAAGTTCTGACTCTGCTATAACAATGATATGTGGTATCAGTCCAGTTAGCAAGCTTCTGTGAGCCTCTGTTTTCTTGTTTTTAAAATAAGGATAATCAGACCTACCTCAGCTGTTGTTAGGAGGATTAAATGAATTGGTACATCCAAGATTCTTAGCAAAATGTTCAGCATGTAGCGAGCTCTCAATACATGTTAGCCATTATTGTTTTTCTTTATAAATCTATTTCATCTATTTTTCTGTCACAATTTTATTTCTAAGATAAATAGTTTTCTTCTGCTTGCCTCCTAACATAGAATGTAATGGATTGTACTTTAAAATTTGGTTTACATTTCACTTTTGCTATTTCTCTTCCATATATGATGAGCATAGCCTGCATTCCACCTAGAGTAAGAATTGGTCCCTTCCACAATTCTTCAATGTCCTTCTTCAAATTGAAAGACCAGCTCTTTCCTCAAACTTCCCCATCCCCAGAGCTGCCAGCTGAGTCGGTGAGGGTAACAACCCTTCTGTCATCTTGCCTCCATGGGTTGCCATCTCTGCTTTATTCTCGACGTGGAACTATGTGTACACATCTTCTGCCCACAGCACTGACCAAGTGGTCAAACCCTATAAAGAAACTATTAAAAAGAAAAGCAAATTATAGTAAGTTTCTCATGAAAATCCCCAAATTTCCAAGGCTTCATTTTTAAACCACATTCTCCACTTGACTTCAGAGCCAACCCCTCTCCACTGCCAAAGCCTCGCAGGTGTGGTTGGTTACCTTACTCATTAGGTGGAGAGAATTAAAATCCCGGCCAAGTGATGCAGCGGTAATCTCTATTTACTCTTTGATTTCTCAAGCCCTCTTTTCTCAGTCTAACCCTTTTGGTTTAGCAAAGCAAAGGTGATTTTTTCAGGTTTGGCCAAATCTTCCTCCTTTGTGTCTGCACTGTGAAAAGTAAACATCTTTAACTTATGACCAAGGAAATAAGAGTCACTTTGGATTGTTTCCACTTTGAGATCAGTTGTTTGATGAGGTCTGCTTGCAGAAACAAAGAATATAAATTTACCCAGAGAATTTTTAAGGGAAGTTCAGTCACAGTGCAAACTTAATTTTTCTTCATGTCCTGAATGTTCAACAATTATTCATTTCTCGCTTGCAATTCCAGTAAGGCACCATACGAGAGCCAGAGGGTGGTTATGTATTTTTTGCTTCAGGCATCATATCTAAACTACACCTAAAGAAATGTGCTTTTTTGTTTTTCCATGTTAGAGAAGTCTTTGATTTTTTTTTTTTTTTTTGTATGGTAAAAGTACTAGAACTTAAAATGAAGGGATCCAGAATGATTTCAGCATTTGGCTGTGATTTCCCAAGTCA
The DNA here is from genome assembly GCA_008086735.1 of Cheirogaleus medius. NCBI lineage: Eukaryota > Metazoa > Chordata > Mammalia > Primates > Cheirogaleidae > Cheirogaleus > Cheirogaleus medius. The sequence continues at coordinate 3,934,810 of VBSM01002608.1, forward strand.
GCTGTGCAGTAACCTCAGGATACTCCTACCTGGGAGTATTTGCTAGTTGAACAACATAATACTGTTTTCTTGTATCCAGTGATGATTTAAATCTTCTTCAGGAGTTTAACTTTATATTTTATTGTCATCTGCCTGGCAGCAGGTGGTGCAGGTGGCAAATGGAGTCAGAGGGAAAATTTGACAGCTGAGTTAATTAATAGATGGCAGTTTGGAGTGTTGTCAAGCTGCCGGTGGGGATGTAGGTGCTTTGGGTACAAATGTACAAAGATGTTCTCCAAGGGTCAAAATATTTGTGTTTCTCACATTACTTTGATTTTTTTCTGGGCATCAATACCTTAGGAAAATGTATTAAAATTAATCTGTAGATGTGATTTCTAGTCATAGATGACTGGCATTTTTACAACAATTCTCAATATCTTCTAATCAACTTTTTCATGTGTGAGCACTTGTTGGAACAGAACTTACATACCCCTTCAAAGATTTTATCCCACAGGTCTTTTAAGAGAGAAAGGCCCTACTTTTCTTTTGCTTGCTTATTTTGAGTTATAATTATGAGCCAGAAAATACAGTTTCCTCTTTTGTCTAGACACTTTTTCTCTTTGAAGTCTTGTTTCCCTCCCCTCTACCTCCCAGACGACCAACACAATTTTCCCATAGGCACTATTGTTAAAAGAAGAGAAATAAATACATATTTTAGTTCTCGTGTATCTCTCTTCATAATTCCTCAGATGAGATAAATAGATAGATTATTGCTAGATATACTTCATAATTCCTCAGATGAGATAAATAGATAGATTATTGCTAGATATACTTTATAGATAGACCGAAGATCCCCAGCGTTTCTTGTTCCCTGTGAATAAATAAAAACCTTTTGGAATAAATTAACCATTTTTAATACTAATTTTTAAATTGTTTTCATACACATAATTGATTTTGATATTTGTCTCCAATGCCAATAGAGAGGTTATTCACAGTAAACTAAAAGACAGCTCATGTTCTTTACCTCTATTAGAGATGTAAAATCTACACTAGAACTGCAATAGATTCTCAGTTAGATACCAACAGAGAATGGTCTCTATTTTTTTGAAATAATATTTCATATGTAGATGATGGGTTGAAATTCTTCAAGCTATTAACTGGGTAGCATTATAAGGGAAATTCATCCTATGGTCATTCATTTCAGATATTTCATACAATAGCATATAACACATAATTAAACTTTAGTCAACTTAATATGCATTTGGCCATTCCAAATATTTTTAAATTAATGTCAATTTGTTCAAGATAGAGATAATAAAAATCAAACATTAAAATTAAATAATGCTAAGATTATTAGTAATATACATTTTTTCACTCTATGTATCAAACTGTATCTAACATTATAAAATTTATAAAACATATTAGGAAAAAAAGTTCATGTATCCTAAAATTAAATTATATATTTTATGATTTACAATTCAGTCAGTTCTCCACTAAATCATTATGTAACACATGTTTGAGGCTTTAATGACAATATAGAGTAACCACTTGTTACTGAGTTTTTATTCTCAGGCATACTATACTGAGGTGTGGCCATAAAAAATAAAGGCACAGTCCTCTCAAATACTTTAGTTTAAGGAGAAACAGAAAAGAGAATAAACTATTAAAATACACTGTAATAAATATTACAATAAAGACATGCTCTGGAAGCTATGAGAATTCTAGTTTAGATTAAGAGGGAAGAAAATGTCCCAAAAGATATGGTACCAAACCTGAATTTTATACTGTAATAACAATAATTATAATTATGCTATCAAAATATATCAAATGCTTACCATACAAAGCAATTTATTATGTGTATTTTCTCAAACTATCTCTACACACTCTCTGAGATATATTTATTATCCTCACTTTATAAATGCAAATTAATAAACTGGCCAGAACATACAACTAGTCAGTGACCATGTTGGAGGAGGAACCCAGAGTTGGCTGACAGTTCTTTCAAATGCCTCTCTGCTATTTCTAACCTATTTCTATTTCTATCTCTACAGAGGGGTCAGTATGACTAAAGCACATAGGAGAGGAAAGGCATAGAATATTTGGAAAACTTCTAGTAATTTATAATGAGTGGACACTTGGATATATAAGAGAATGAGACCAGGAGAAAGAGTTTAGAGGGCCAGAGCAGTTTAAAGAGAATCCTATAGGCCAAGGTCAGGAAATTTAATGTTTTCCTACAAACTATGAAAAGCCAGGGAAGATGTTAAGCCATGGAGTGCTGAGATCAGAGGCAGTCTTTTGAACGATCACTCTGTCAGCAAGAAATAGTCAAGGAATAGCAGGTCTTGGATAGTACTGTATGTTTGGGGTAAGAAAAAGAGAGAGTAAAGAATCTAAATTGACCTCCAGATGTGTGGATGGTGGCAGGCAGAGGTGTTGGAAAGTGGTGGTGCCTTTCAGAGAGATGGGAAGGACAGCGGAGGAGAGGTTTGAAGAGCTCTGATTTGGATATGGAGAGTCCACAGCTCTTTAAGGTGAAGGCAGATATGGAGCTCATTTGCCTATGCTAATGTAACGTGAAGTGCCGAGAGTGTATTAAAAATAAATGTTTTAAAAAAGGAAATTTTGAAATTATTTTAATACAAAATTGAAAATTTTGGAATATGAATTTCAAATAGAGCAGAAAACGTATTGGACATTTTGATTATGTCTGTTTGTGATACAATTACCTGCCTGGGAAGAATCAAGACAGTAGAACAAATAAACCCTTTGTCTGGAGTTCCTCTATTAATCTAACAACTCTGTCACATTGATTACTCTCCTTCTATGCTGCTGTAATGTACAGAGTCATAGGTATGTTCCACAGATACACAGAAATAAGAAACCAACTGAAACTCTGTAGAATTTTCTTTATTATATTTTATTTGCTTTATTTAGTATTATGCTTTATATACATATCATTGACATTATATTGAATATAATATATTCTTTATTATATTGAAATTTTGCTGAATCATTTCTTCTAAATTATATTTAAATCTGTCTTCAAATTATATACATATATACATATTTTTTAACCCAGAAATTTGAACTGGAATGACTGTTCAGAAATTATGTGGTTTGGTTACTAAAACCCAATTCAACACACAGGTATTGACGGTATACTGTCTGCTGTCTTCAAGTTGATGGTGCTTTAGAACACTGTTTTTTAAACTTTAACATGACTATGATTTGCCTGGGGATCTTGTTAAGATGCTGATTGCTTATTCAGTAGGTCTGAGGTGGGGTCAGAGATTCTTCTTTACTATTTTGACCCTGGATGATGCCACAGCTGTTGATCGTAGGTCACAGTTTGAATAGCAAAGTTGTAGATGAAATCAGCATGTATCTAACTGAACACAATACCATATGAAGTCAGTATTAGCAGAATGAACAAAGCACTGTGAAAGCCCCTAATTGCAGATTATATTTCATAGGTCTAGACTCAGACTTTGAAATGGGAGATTTGTACTTATTCCATAACCAGTGAATGGCTGTTGACAGGCTGTTCAATTATTTGCAGAATGTACCTCAAATCTTTAGCAAGAGAATCACCCTGGTCCTTTAAATATCCAAGTTTGAGTAAATATATCTTTTAGAAATAGCGATGTCACAATATGCCACAAGAGGAGGTAACAATTATAAAATGCGAACTTCAACTACTTAAATTATTTTAGTGCTAAATCATAAGAAACAATGGACCTAAATTTAGTAATAAATCATAACACAGGAAAGGGTGATAGAGAACCCTAGAAGTTTATTTATTCAAGTAAATGTATCTTCATTCCAAATTGAGCATAAAAGGTTTTTAGGACAAACCTAAGAATTGACAAGGGGCAAAGGTTTTATTCTTTTTTTCAGTAACAAACATGGAAAGATGCAAGGAGAGAGCAATATGCTGTGTTTTTAAAGACCAAGTTGCAGTGCAGAAGGAGGCCTGACGAGTGAGCCTCTGAGGTCTCTGGGCCTGTGTTGGCTGGGGGATTGCAGGAAAATGAATTAAAGGTAATTAACCCAGCAGTAGCTTTCACATAAAGGATAATTCAAGCAAACTGGAAATGGCTGAAAGTGGAGCCAGCTCTGCTAAACCATGTGTAGGCCTCTAGTGCTCCAGTGGAAAGTAGACATGAGATGAATTGGAGCAGCAACTAGCACAAAGCATGGTGGTGAAGCAGAAGCTATTGAATCACAATGCAAAATAATATTATCTTTACAAACTGTCTTCTAACCTGATTGGCCATTTTTGTTCATTTAGAAATATATAGTAATAATTCTTTTATTAGTTTTAGCAAAATCATACATATACACACACACGTATATACACACACGTTTACACACATACACAGCATTGATTCTATTTTTGTTCCTTCTAAATCACTTTCTTTGAAAATGCTACATGCAGGGTCAGAAACACAGATGCTGAGTCTGTTTAAAATGGCCTAGAAAGCAAAGCACATGCTTTAATCTGATGTCTAGGCTGCATTTTAAAAAATTGGATTGAAAAGGATTAGATTAGATTAGACCTTCTGGATTTAAAAATGTTAAAGCTCCATTTATCCTTTAACATAATCTCTTTCTACTCTCTGGAGCCATCAAGCAGAACGCAGTCTTGGGTAGCTTTTTTATTATTATTAAATTTTAGACCTTTTTTTTACATCCCACTTTCATATTTGTAATATAAAGAAATCCTCAGAGACTGAGATAAAAGTTCTTTTGACCTGCTGCTAAAGGGTAGAGTGGGTATGTAAGCTTTCTGATTTGTACAATGGCTTTTATGTGTTTGTACACACACAAACACACACACACACGAATATGAATAACTAGTTTTTATATCCAAATAGCAGTGCATACTTCTGAATACTCTGAAGTCATAGCTGCTAGTAGTAAAACAATTTATTATACATCTTAAATAAAAATCCTTTATATGACTTTATATACTACACCTCAATTTATCATACACATTAGCTCCAATCTTTGTAAATAAAAAAGACGAATAGCTATACACCATTTTCAAACTACTGAGGTTATGAATACAAATAAACTTGTTTCATAGTTTTGATGATCATGGATAATATAAATAGAAAATACAATTATGTTTGAGATTATATAAAGTATTCTGAGGTGGAAAGTTAAAAATCTTTGGATGATCATTGCAAAACTTCTTTAGAAAACAGCTTTTTATTTCTTAGTGTTTAATATTTGCTTCTCTAAAACATATATACCAAAAAAATGAGATTGACTCATAAGCATTTGTAATCTTTGTTATCACTGCACTTGGGCTGACATGCCTCAAAACTACAGTGATTACAAATGATCAATTTTATTCATGTAGCATCAATGATGTAAGATTTATGGTTTATCCCAGGTAAAGAAGTACTGTCATTTATCTAAGGCATAGAAAACATTGCTATCTAACCAAAAAGCCTGAGGATATTAACAAACTATTCTTATACTGAACAAATTATTTTTAACTAAATTTTTAAAGTGAAATATGAGAAGTCTTAGAAAAAGAAATATTAGTTTTTTTATTGTCCTTGATGTAAAGTTTGATAACCATTTCGTGGAAGGCACTATAGTACTCCTTCATCTCCAGACAAAATGCTGGTTCAAACTCACAGAGCAGAATCACCAATAGTACAGTTGATAATGAAAATGAGTTTTCTCTTTTAGAAAATTCTAAAATCTACTTGGTATCACCTTGTTTGGTCTGCTTTTAGAATTTTCATTAAAAACTTTTATTTTTTTTATCTGGAGGAAAAGGAAAATCATATTCAACATTTCCTTTTTCTCAATTTATAAAGAATCCACAGGTGTTTCAATCAGTTAAACTTTGATTTTTAGTAAATATGAGACAAAATCCAGCATTTATCCCTCCTTTTCCATAATATCTATACCCACAGGTAACCAAATATTTGATCAGAGGATGGTTTTCTTTATAGAAATATTGAAGCTAATAAACAGAAAAGGAATTATACAATTAGAATATCTTCATTTTGCCGCCCCTAATTTAAGAAAAAAGGATATATTTAATGATCCTCAATAGCTAGCATCACAAAATGAGAAACAACCAGGTATTGCAGGCCTCCAGATAAAATCTATAACAACACAAGTGAAGTGTCTTTGGTCTTTTTAAAAATTCAAACCTGAATCTGACCAAGCAATTTACAGGAAAGATATAGGACAACAGAACATGTTAAGCAATACAATCGTATGGAGTTAGCAAAATTCGGATTATAGGACATTCTGTATGACAAACAGTCTAGTTTTTTCAACAGATAAATTACTAGGGGGTAAGGGGAGAGGATAGTGGAGGATGAGGGTAGGAAGGAGGGAGAGAAAGAGAACACCTATAACTCAGAAGAAACTTAAAAGCAATATCAACCAATTGCAAAGTATGGACCTTATCTCCAACAAATACACTTGTTTAAAAAAAAGCTAGGTATTAGATTCTCTACCAGATATGTGAAAACTGGCAAATTTAAGAAAGTTGCAAAAATTATTCTATTCTGAGAAGAATTTGTTCTTACAACAGTTTCACAAAGCTGCAAGGAATTATTTTTGCCTACAGAAAAGCAAAAATGGCAATGCATTTAGTGAGGTCTTTAGTTCAACTAAGTTATACAGTCTTCACCAAGCTTAAGAAGAATACAATAGTTCTTACAAGTAAGTATGTGATCGCCACTGTCACAAACCAAATCCTAACAACTTAGTAAGCTGGCACCAACAACAAATCATTAAGGTAGATATTAATATAATAATGCATCTTTTAGCAGCTGAGTGGCCACATATAGATTCTTTTCTGAGACATACAGCTAGCCTTTCACATAGTAACCTTCATTATTTTACAATTATAAAAGAATGAAAGTGTAATATTAAAAATACAACCAGATTCTAACTCTTGAAAAAATAAAATAAAAATCTAAATTGTGAAAATATTAAAACTTTAATCTAATGAAGAAAATGTTGCAAAAAGAAATAAAAGTATTAAAAAGAAACAATTTGTATAAGATGGAAAAATTCTCACAACAAAAACAATGGGGAGAAATCTCAGAGCAATAGGAAATGAAATACTCCCACAACACATTATGCTAAAAGGTACTTATTTCATTTGCAACTTGTATTTATATTTTTTAATATGGAAAAAGAACAGCAAGCAACACATTATGTTAAAAGGTACTTATTTCTTTGTTATTTCTATTTAAAGAATAATAGCCTTACTTGAATTACATATAGATTGAATGTGAATCTACATTATTAAATTATACTTTTTTTTTAGCACAGTGATATACACTTTCAAAAACTTAGGTAAAAGAAAGGATAATTGTTTGGCATATTTTTATGTTTTTTTCTCAAAATGTTGAAATCTAAGGCATTTTTATATAAAATTTTTAAAACCTCTGCTTCCAATAGTTCAAGAATGTCTTTGAATATCTAATTAGTTATTTGTCATAGGGACTTGTAGCTTTCTTCATTTGACACAGTGGAATAGCCTGATTTTGTAAATCTTTTAAATATTCTAGGGTTAGTACATATTATTATATAACTGAATTATATGTAGATAAAATTTTTTTCATTAGTATTGGAACACATCTAAATGCTGGGAAGTTGCTAGGATGAGATATATCTACATGTCAGCAAGTCAGAATGAAATTTTCCAACAGTAAATTGACTCAGAACAGCAATTTCAAATGTTCTGAATTGGCAAATAGAAGCAGTGATTTGTTCTTAGGTACCCTGAATATTTTAAATATTTTTCACACTGGAAACATCCCTGTTCATTTATATATGTTTTACCTAAAATTGTGGACTTAAATGCTGACAATATTTTCTTGGCTTATCCACATTAAAAAAATTTTCATGTCCTTGTTCAAATTTTTTAATTTTCAGTCAATTAGCATCAGTATTTTAATACTTTGATTATTAGTATTATCCTGTATTCACACAGGCTATTTAACTATATTTTATATTGGGCAAATTTTTACTGTATTTCTCAGACTTATTTCCATTTTTGCTAATTGATCAAAAAACAGCAATTACTTATTTCTAGAAAGAGTCCAGAGAGATTTTCAACCTATATTTAAAGTGAGTCTTTTATAAAGAGCATATGATTAAGTTTTTGTTTTGTTTTGCATTTAATCCACTCTTCCAATCTCTGGCTTGTAATTGGTGTGCTTAGACCATTTACAAATAAAGTAATTACTGATTTCTTAGGGTGTTAGTCTGCCATTTTATTTTTTGTTTTCTGTTTATTATTTCAATTTTTTGTTTTTTCTGCATTCTGTGGGCTACTTGAACTGTCTTTAGTATTACATTTAATTTATCTATAGCTTTTTTAATGAAACATTTTTATTTATGCAAAATACACATAATTTGTGGGTACATGTGATAATTTAATACATTTATATAATTTGTAAAGATCGAATATGTGTATTTGGGATATCCATCACCTTAAATATTTGTCTTTTTTAATGCTAGAAACATTCAAATTATTCTATAGTGTTTTTGAGTATATTTCTTCATTTACCTTTTTTAGCAGTTGCTCTAGACATAACTTACCACAGTCTACTGATATCAACATTTTACGGTTTCAAATAACGTGTAGAAACGTTAACTCCTTTCAATTTCCAAACCCCTCCCTTCTTTATAATTATTTTACATATTTTCTATTCAGAGGACCATATCAGATAGTGTTACAATTTCTGCTTCAACCAAACATAATCTAGAAAATTCAAGAGTTGAAAGAAAGTCTATTGTATTTACCCATATTTTAATACTTTTCATTGTTTTTTTTCTTTCATCCTGATTTTTCAAGATTTCGTCTTTTAATCTTTCTGTTTAAAGAACTTTTTTATAGTTCATTTTTTTAAAGAAAGGTCTGCTGGCAACAAAATTCTGTTTTCCTTCATCTGAGAATGTCTTTTTTTATTATTCCTAAAGGATATTTTCACTGGTACAGATTTGTGGTTTGAGAGTTATTTTAAGCACATAGAAAATACTGTGCCACTTCCTTCTGACATTCCTGGTTTTTGAGGAGAAATCCATTGTCATTCAAATTGTTTTCCCCTTGTAGGTAAGGTGTCACTTGTCTCTTGTTGCTTTCAAGACTTTTTTGTCTTTAGTTTTCATAAGTTTGACTGTGATGTGCCTTGGCACAGATTTCTTTTGTTTTATTTTGTTTGGGGTTTAATCAGCTTCTTGAATCTGTAAGTTTATATTATTTAGTAAATTTGAGAAGTTTTCAGCCATTATATTTTTTAGTAATTTTTCATCCCTCTCTCTTCTTCCATGACTCCAATGACATGAGTGTCAGATCTTTTCTCACAGTCTCAAAGGTCTCATAGGCTGTGTTCAATTTTTTTTCAGTCTATTTTACTTCTGTTTCTCATATTGAGTAAGTTATATTGTTCTATCTTCAAGGTCACTGTTTCTTTTCTCTGTCCTCTCCTTTCTACTGTTTAACCATTCCATTGAATTTTTTTTAATTTTGGTTATTGCATTTTTCAGTTCTAAAATTCCCACTAATTTTCTCTTTATAGCCTTTATTTCTTTTCTGAGACTTTATATTTTTTATTTGCTTCACATGTTTGTAAATGCTCATTAAAGCTTTATTATGATTACTGCTTTAAACCCTTTGCCAGATAATTATAACATCTATCTGTGTCATTTCAGTTTTCGCATCTGTTGATTGTCTTGTCTCATTCAAATGGAGATTTTCCTGGTTCTTTGTATAATAACTAATTTTCCATTGTATTCTGGAAAGTTTTGTATATGACACTCTGGATCTAATTTGAATTTTCCATTCTAGCTGACCTCCTCTGACAATGCTGTTATCGAGGAGGTGGCACACTGCCTTGTTACTGACTGGTGGGATAGAAGTCCAAATTCCCCACTGGGCCTTCATTGACACTTAGGGGGAGGGAAGCTCCTTATTACTGCTGGGTGAAGGTTAAAGTTCAGGTTTCCCACTAGTCCTACTAATCCTCCATTAATACTTGGAGGGGCAGGAGTATCTTATCACTGCTCCCTGCATGGTCCCTACTGACATCAAGGGAGGCTAGTCTTATTACTGCTGGGTTGTGACCAAAGTCCTGACGCTCTGCTAGGCCTCTTCAGATAGCACCCCAGCAAGAAGTGTGAAGGATGCCTCATTACTGTTGGCTGATGTAGAAGTCCAGACTAGTCACTTAGTCTTCACCAACACCATTGAGTATGGGATCTCATTACCTCCTGGCTGGGATGAAAGTTCAACTCCCCATTGGACTTCTCTAACAACCTCCTATGGAGGGTTTGGGGCATTCCACTACAGCCTGGGAAAGGTTTAAATCTAGGTTTCCCCACTTGGATTTTGCTGATAGGAGTAGGGGTGGAACTGAAGTATTTTTTGTGGTGTTTAACTAATAGAGTAGTTGCTATCTAAAAGTTTTCTGCCCTACTGGGCCAGTACTTTTCTCCCACTTTCACTAGGGAGAGCAGACTTTTCTTGAGTTTTCCAACACCCACCCCATGCATGTTGGCGTTTCTAGGTTGCCAGCTTCTCCAGCACCCAAACTAGGATATATAAGAGAAAAAGAAAAGCCATAGAACCCACCCCTATGCCATTGCTCAGGTTTCAAGATCCCTAGCCATTCTTCATACTTCTTTTCACCTTTCAGAGTCTTGCTTCTGTTTTATATAACATCCAGGGTTTTTAGCTGTTCTCTGAGGAAAACATAGGTAAAAGTCCATCTAGTCCATCTTCCTGGAAGCAGAAGTCACTGATAGTATTTTAATAACTGGTATTTACTTTAATACCATATCCATGTGGTGATCAAACAAACTGAACTTTCCAGAATAGTAACTTAGTTTTGATCATTTTTATACCCTTGATAAATAACTAAATGTTATGAGAGAAAGTAGTGCAGAATTGTGACATGCACAGATTTTTGAGTCAAGCATCTCCCTTTTGAATGCTTGATCTGTATCTTAAGAGATGTTTGACAATCATAAAATTACTTCATACATCCAGAACTAATTTTCCACAACTACAAAACAGAAATAATAATAGCTGTCTAATATGGTGGTTGTACAAATTCAATGCAACAATATAAATGGACAATGCTTGGTACAATAAATGAGAGTTATTATAATCTTAAAATATGTATTTCTCTTTTAAGCTATCATTATATTAAATAATAAATTACTCCCTCCCAGAGCACTCATTGGTACTTTCGTGTCTTGTAATGGTGAAGTGGAATGAAGTTTTTTTAAAAGTATTTTCTTCTCCTTGATGCATCATGGGATAAGATTTATAGAGAGCATTTGAATTGTTTAACAACCAGGGGTTGCTGCAGATGAGCACACTGTAAGCTCTGAAAACGCTTTTGAAAGTATCTTATATTTTGGCCCATGACTCACTCTTTGACATTAATTCTTCTCTATAAGGGATTAATGTACTCAAGAATCAATATGCTTTCAGACAGATCCTACATCAGTGAGTTTCTTTGCTGGTCAGTATTTTCATTATTAACAACTTATGTCAGCAATATTCCCGATTCATCCAGCAGTATTTGAATTTATTCTCTCATTTTAGTCCTGAATGTTGAGCATTACTCTAAAGGTCTTTTATAACTTGATTTACCAAGAAAGTAGATTAGGAATCTTTTTGAAGACTCAGAGGCCCAAAAAGGGGAGCAATTAGAAAGAGTGTACCATTCAGTTCTATATCCTAGATATACAGACTGAATATCTTAGGTTATTCTGCACTTCTTAAGGTTTGCATTTAAAAAGCTACATCCCTCATTACCCTCAAGTTATTCTATCCAAATTATTTTTTTAGCATTTTTTCCTCATGATAGATGTCTTTTATCATTTTCCCACTTGAATCCCATGTTTCAATAAATTCAGCCTTATTATAATATGTATTTATCTAATCAATATTTAATTATATTTGCACTAATTCCATTTTTTTGTGCTTTGGCAAGGTTTTCATATAGTGCTTAAGAATATGTGATTTAGTTTCTAAATGCCATTACCCACTAAAATGAATCAAGATTCCTGGTAGAAGTGGCTAACTCTATGGCAGGGGAAGTATAAGATGAGCCTGGAATATATTTTTGTTTCCAAAATAAGGAAAGTTACAACAAATTAGGGGGTCATGTAAAAATGACACAAGAGTTTACTTGAAAGTGCTCCCACAGAAACAGTTTGAGCAAAAAAGTGAATAATAACAATAATGGATTAAAAACCACTAATTTAGAAAGAATTTATGAGTTTATACAGAGAAAATGTACACATATTCATGCATAATTTATAGGCATACATATTAATACATGGAAAAGGGATGATCTTTCTTACAGTAGATTGCTAACTAATAAATATAGAATAAATAATAGGTGTTATGAGTTGAATTATCTCCCTCAAAATGTTGAATCCATAACATGGAGGATTTCAGAATGTGACTGTGTTTGGAGGCAGGGCCTTCAAAGAGATAATTAAGTTAAAATGGGGTCATTAGGGTAGGCCTCAATCCAATGTGACTACTGCCCTTATTAAAAGAGGAAATTAGAATACAGACAACATAGACAGAGGAATGACCAGGTGAGGTGGCAACATAGCAAGAAGGCAGCCATCTGCAAGCCCAGTAGTGAGGCCTCAGAAAAAAAATAATAAACCAGCCTCCAGATTCGTGAAAAAATAAATTTCTGTTGTTTAAAATACCCAGTATGTGATATTTTGTTATGGCACCCCTTGAAAGATAATACAATAGGTTTTATGAAGTCATTAAACAAACCATCACAGTAGTAATTGATTCAGGCAAGAATTATCAGTGCAAGAACTGGATTAAAGTTTGAGGGTATATGTATATTTACATAGATCCAGATTATGGTCTGCATATTACTAATTAGTTCCAAAGAAAAAAATATTAACTTTACAGTGGGGAAACTTGGTGGATACCTTAACCAAATAATCAACATTAACATCATCAATAATGGGAACAACTGACATATATGGGCCACCTGAACTGATGCACAATAAGGAAACAATTATTATACATTCAGTACTGCTAACAAAACCGTAAAACTTGTATTGAATCATAAGAAAATAAACAAACTCAAATTGAGGAATATTGTTATAAACAACTGGTCTGTATTCACCAAAATGTCAATGTCATAAAAGAAACAGAAAGGCTGAAATATTCTGGCGGAATAAACAATTAGTTTAAAGGCTAAAAAGGAGTTTTTACGGATAATTGTCAAAATTTAAATTTGAACTTACATTAGATAATAACATTATATGAATGTTAAATTTACTGAATTGGTAATTCTCCAGTGATCACTTAACAAATTGTCCTTCTTGAAGAGTGATGTCAGCAAGATATTGGAACAGGAAGTCCCATCTCTTATTCCCCCACAGAAACACTGATTAAGAACAATATATGGACCAAAATACCTTTATGAAAATTCAAAGAAGTTGCCATATCCCAGGTAAGATCAAAGCCAAGAATAGCCACATTAAAAAGGATAAGAAGAGCAATTAACTTTGCCTGCATCAGACATTCACCTGAGCCAGAAACTCTCAGCACCAGGAGAAAATGCCTTGGCATGTCACTTCCCCCTTAAGGGTAAGTGAGAGTGGAGTATGCCTCCAACATTCTAGCTTTTTAGAGGAAAGGCTGAAGAACTGGTTTCTGTCTTGTCTTTCTCAGAACACTGAGGCCACTGCCATAGTTTGATAGTTTAGATGCCTGGAGGGATGCTGAAAACAAAGGAAAGTTGCAGGTGGCTGGTTGTCACCAATATGACTCAGCATGATTGAGAAAATTCACACAATCTGAGGCCTCCAAAGGAAGGAAGAGGAGTAGAGCTTGTATCTGGCATTCCAGTTCCTCAGTGGTCCTCCTGAGAGACTGGTTGCTATCTTACCTCACTTAGTGCACTGACAGAATCAGTATAGTTTAGATGTTTTGGGACCACTGAGAAAAAGAAGAGTAACAGGTAGCTTGCTGTAGATGGAATGGCTCAGTACAATCAAAGGAAGTCACACAATTTGAAGATTCCCCAGAGGGAGGGAGACGAATAAAGCAAGAGTCCAGAGCATTCTGGCCTTTGAAGGGTTGCTCAAGAAACTGGTATTTAGCTGACCTGCCTTGGGCTGCTGATAGTGAGCCAGCATACTCTGGATTCCTGATGACTCTGAGAACCAGAGAGATGCAGGCAGCTTGCTTTCAGTGCCACAAACATAAGAGGGGGGAAAAGATTATGAGATCATGAAAAGAAAACTACCAAGTTCCTCTAATTGAGAAGTTATACACATAAACCCAGAGAAACACATTGCCTCAAAGAGAGTGCCAGAAATCCCCAGAATATTTAGCTGGGCTGATTGGTAAGGGTCTTTACTATGTAAGAAGCCAGTTCATAAAGACTGAGAAAGGTAGATTTTTCTCAAATATGTAGATCTCAACACATAGTTGCAAGACAAATGAAGAGTGAGGGAAACATGGCCCAATCAAAAGAATGAAATAAATCTCCAGAAACAGACCATAAAGAAATGAAGGTATATGAATTACCTGGCAAAAACTTCAAAATAACCTTCAGAAAGATGCTCAATGAGCTCAAGACAACTAGGCACAAATAACAACAACAACAACAACAAAAGAGCATAGACAAAGAGGAAGAAAAATCAAACAAATTTTTGAGTTGAAGAATACAATAACTGAAATGAAAAATTCACTAGAGGCATTCAACAGCAGACTTGATCAAAGAAAGAATCAATAATCTCAGAGAGCAGTAATTTGACACAAAAAGAAAAATAAATAAATAAAAATGAGTGAAGAAAGTCTGACTCATGGGACGTCATAAAGTGAACCAATGCATACATTATAGAAGTACCAGATGACAGGATAAAGAGAAGGGGGCAGAAATTGTATTCAGAGAAATAATGACAGACAGCTTCCCAAATCTGGGAAAGGAAATGGATATCCAAATTCAAGCAGCTCAATAAACTCCAATCATGAAGAACTCAAATAAATCTTCACAGAGACACATTATGAGGAAATTTCCAAAAGTCAAATACAAAGAGAGGATTTTTAAAGCAGCAATAGAAAAGTGACTCATTATATACAAGGGAACTTTTTTTTTTTTTCTTTTTTTTTTTTTAATTTTTTTTTTTTTATTCCATCTTGTAATGGGGGTACAAATATTGTTTGGGTTACATACATTGCCCCTCCCCCCCAACAAGGGAACTTTTATAAGACTATCAGCAGGAATGCTACATGCCAGAAAGGTGTGTGATGATATATTCAGAGCTAAAAAATAAAGAATTTTTTGCCAAGAATACTATATCTAGAAAATCTATTCTACAAAAATGAAGGAGGATTAAACTTTCTCAGAAAAACAAAGGCTGAAGTAGTCCATCACCACTAGAACTTTCTAGAACAAGATATACTAAAGAAAGACCTTCAACTTGAAACAAAAAATACTAAACAGCTATACAAAAGAAATACAGATGTAGAAAGCTCACTGGTAAAGATAAATATATAAACAACACAGAATTCTGTAATATGGTAATCGTAATGTATATATCACTTTTAATTCTAGTATAGAAGTTAAAAACAAAAAATTTAGAAAATATCTATAACTAGAAAAATTGTTAATGTATAGACAATATAAAAAGATATAATTTGTGACATCAATAACATAACATAACATATTGGATGGGGTAAAAATGTGAAGTTTTTGTGTGTGATTGAAGCTAATTTTATCAACTTAAAATATATTGTTATAACTGCAAGATATTTTATATAAGTCACATGGTAACCACAAGGAACATAATTATAGAAGATATACAAAAGACAATGAGAAAGAAATCAAATCATATCACTTTCAAAATCAACAAAACACAAGAGGGGATAACAAGAGAAGAAGAGTAAAAAACCTGCAAGACAGACAGAAAACAATTAACAAAACGGCAATAGTCAGTTCTTCCTTATA
Organism: Cheirogaleus medius; assembly: GCA_008086735.1. Taxonomy (NCBI): domain Eukaryota; kingdom Metazoa; phylum Chordata; class Mammalia; order Primates; family Cheirogaleidae; genus Cheirogaleus; species Cheirogaleus medius. The sequence goes on from VBSM01002608.1 coordinate 3,950,796, forward strand.
ATTACTTTAAATATAAATGTATTAAACTCTGAACTAAAAACATACAGTGATTGAATTGATTATTTTATAAAGCAGGATTCAACTATACACTGTTTATAAGTGACTGACTTTAATATTAAGAATATACATGGGCTAAAAGTTAGAAGATGGTAAAAGATATTCCATACAATGGTACATAAAAGAGAGTAGAGGTGCCTATACTTGTATCAGATAAAATAGATTTTAAGATAAAAAAAGTCAAAGTAGATAAAGAAGGGCATTATATGGTGATAATAAAAAGGTCATGTCACTATGAAGATATATAGATGATAGATAAATATAGATATAGATATAGATATCAAACAACAGAGAACCCCTCTATAGGAAGCAAGCTTTAAAGACACTGAAGGGAGAAACAAACAGAAACACAAAAATAGTAGACAATTTCAATATCCACTTTCAATAATACATAGAACATCTAGACAGGAGATCAATAAGTAAAGAAAGGATTTTAATAGTACTATAGACCAAATGGACCAAACAGACAAATATAGACCATTCCATGCAACAGCGGCTGAATACACATTCTTCTCAAGCATACATGGAACATTTTCCATGATATATCACACATTAGCTCACAAAATAAGTCTTAAATAATTTAAAGATATTGAAATCAAACCAAGTATAATTTTTTATAAAAATGGAATGAAACTAAAAATAAATAACAGAAGGAAAACTGGAAAATTCACAAATGTATGTAAATTAAACAATATACTCTTTAACAATCACTGGATCAAAGAAGAAATCAAAAGGGAAATTAGAAAATATCTTGGGACAAGTGAAAGCAAAAACACAACATCCAAAAATTAACATGCAACAAAATCAGTACCCAGAGGGAGATTCAGAGTGATAAATGCCAACATTTAGAAAGAAGAAATATTTAAATAAACAGCCTAAAGGTACACTTCAGAGAATTAGAAAAAGAAGAACAAACTAAGCCTAATGTTAGCAGAAGAAAAGATATAAAGATTATAGCAGAAATAAAAAAAATAGAGAACAGAAAAACAATTTTAAAAACAATAATAAAAATATTATTAAAAGATATTTTAAAAAATATTAAAAATGATATTACATATAATATATAATATTATATAATTATTATATTATAGCTTATATTATAATATAAAATAATATAAAATATAATATAATATAAAATAATATTAAAAAATAATAAAAACAATATATTATTTTTTGAAAACATCAACAAAATTGACAAACTGTTAGCCAGATTAAAAGAAAAAAAAACAAGACTTAAATAAATGAAAAATGAAATTAGAGACATTACAACTGATGAAAAGAAATTAAAAGGATTTAAGAGACAATGAACAATCATATACCAACAAATTGGATAACCTAAAAGAATTGATAAAATTCTAGAAATATACAATATATCAAGATAAACTGATGAAAAAATAGAAAATCTGAACACACTTGTAACTAGTAAGGAGATTAAATTAGTAATCAACCTTCCCCTCAAAATTGCAAACATCAAATGGCTTCCCTGGTTAGTTCTACCAAACATTTAAAAAATTAACACCAATGCCTCTTAAACTTTTCCAGAAATTAAAGAGATGGGAACACTTTCAAATCAATTTTATAAGATTAGCATTTCCCTGATACCAAAACCAGGAAAAAGACACTATAAGTAATGAAAACTATAGGATAATAGCTTTGATGAATATAGATGCAAATATCCTAAACAAAATATTAGCAAACCAAATCCAGTAGTTCATTAAAAGGATAATACTACATGACCAAGGGGAATTTATCCCTGAAATGCAAGGATGATTCAAAATATGAGAATCAATAAAGGTGATACACCACATTCACAGAATGAAGGACAAAAATCCTATTATCTGATTAGATTCATAAAAAGCATTTGACAAAATTTTTCACAAGCTTTTATGATAAAAAGCACTCAACAAACTAGGTGTAGAAGGAAATTGCATCAACATAATTATGGCCACATATGACTAGCTCAAAGTTAACATCATATTCAATTGCGAAAAACTAAAAGTCTTCCCTGTAAAACCTGGACAAGGATGCATTCTTTCTGCTTCTATTCAAAATAGTAATGGAAGTACCAAACAGAGCAATTAAGCAAGAGAAAGATATTTTAAAAAATCCAAATTGAAAAGAAAATAGTAAAATTATCTGTTTACATATCACATGATCTTATATGTAGAATCCATGAATAATATTTTAGAAATTAATAAATGAATTCAGCAAAGTTGCAGGATATAAAATGAACATAAATAAATCAGTTGTATTTCTATACATTAACAACAAACAATCCAAAAAGGAAAATAAAAAAATAATCTCATTTACAACAGCATTAAAAAGAATAACATGTTTTGAAATGAACTTAACCAAGGAGGCAAAAGATACACCAAAATCTACAAAACATTGCTGAAAGAAACTAAAAGAGACACAAATTAATGGAAAGACATCTCATATTCATGGATTAGAAGACTTAATATTGTTAAAATGTCCATATTACCCAAAGTGATGTACAGATTCAATTTAATCACTATCAAAATCACAATAGCATTTTTTTACTGAAATAGAAAAAAGAATCCAAAAATTTATAGAGAACCACAAAGGACCCTACAAGCCAATATAATCTTGAAAAATAATAATAAAGCTAGAGGTCTCACACTTTCTGATTTCAAATCATATTGTAAATCTACGGTGATCAAAACAGTATGGGACTGGCATAAAAACAGACATGTAGACTGATGGAACAGAATAGAGGGCCACCCCCCAAAAAACTTACGAAGGTAAAGTCAAATGATCTGCAATAATGATGTCAAGACTATAAATGGGAAAGGATAATCTCCTCAACAAATGACAATGAGAAAACTAGATACCACATGCAGAAAAATAAAAAGTTGATTTTTGTATCAACTCAAAATAGATTGAAGACTTTAACATAAGAGCTGAAATTATAAAACTCATAGAAGAAAACATAGGGGAAAAGGTTCATAACATCATCTTAGCAATGATATTTTTGGATGTGGTAGCAAAAACACAGGCAACAAAAGAAAAAAGTAGACAAGTGAGACTACATCAAACTAAAAAGCTTTTGCACACACACAAAAATAATCAGCAAATTGAAAAAGGAACTTATGGAATGAGAGAAAATGTTTGCAAACCATATATCTGGTAAAAGATTAATATCCAAAACACATAAGAAACTTATATAACTAAATAGCAAAGAAAAAACAAAATGAAAAAGAACCTGAATAGATATTTCTCCAACAAAGACATGCAGATGATCAAAAGGTATATGAAAAGGAGATACAGATTACTAACCAAATGGGAAATGTAAGTCAAAACTATAATAAACTTTCACTTCTCACCTGTTAGGATGGATATTGTTTAAAAAATAAGCTAGAACTAAACAAGTATTGGCAAGAATGTGGAGAAATTGGAACCCTTATGTTGCTGGAAGTGTGAAATGTTGCAGCTGCTATGAAAATCAGTATGGAGGTTCCTCAAAAAAATTTAAAATATAATTACCATATGATCTGGCAATTTCATTTCTGCATATTTTTCTAAAAGAATTGAAATCAAGATCTCAAAGAGATATTTGCACTCTCATGTTCATTGCAGTAATATTTTCAATAGACAAAAAGTGAGAACAAGCTAAATGTTCATTAATGGATAAATGGATAAGGAAAATGTAGTATATACCCCCAATTAAACATTTCAGATATTAAAAAGAAGGAAATCCTTTTGTATGCTACATGAATGAACCTTAAGGACATCGTACTAAGTGAAAAAAGTCATTGACAGAGAACAAATACTGTATGATTTCATTTATATGAGCTATGTAAAATAGTTAAACTCATAGAAACAGAAAGTAGAATGGTGGTTTCCAGGTGGGAAGGGGGAAAATAAAGGAATTGACATTCAATGGGTATACAGTTTTAGTCATACGAGATGGAAAGTTTCCAGAGATTTGCTGTACAACATTATATTTACACTTAACAATACTGTATACACTTAAAAGGCTGTTAAAAGGATAAATCTCAAGTTATGTTTTTCCCACAACTCAAAAAGAAATACAAATTAGTTATCCCAATTTAAAAATACAAAAAGAGAATATCCTTTTTAGAAGATGTGTACTGAAATATCTAGGAGTAAAGGAGCATTATTCTATAAGTTTCCATGGACTGAGAGCAGGGGAGTGTGGTTTCGGGATGATTCAAGTACATTACATTTATTGTGTACTTTATTTCTACTATTATTACATTGTAATATATAATGAAATAATTATACAACTCACCATAATGCAGAATCAAGAATCAATGGGAGCCCTGAGCTTGTTTTCCTGCAACTAGACAGTCCCATCTGAGGGTAATGGAAGACAGTGACTCTCAAAGTGTGTTGCTTATGTCAAGTCCACTCCATAATTTTGTTTTGGTTGCTGTCACTGCAGAAAACCTTACTTCACAAAGAAAGGATGTTGGAAATGGAAGGAGGCTTTTTGGTGCTTTCGTGGCAATTTCAGGATATTCTGCCTTGTCTTTAATCCAGACTGTATGGAGATTTGAACTTGTCTCAAACATACTTTTAAGGCCACCATCATTTGCGATCTCAAGCGTTTGATCCTCTTCTAGCACAGAAAAGTTGATTCACATGGCTTATTTACAATGGGTTGCAGATCCATTCTTTCCAAGTTTGGGGGTCTTTTGAGGTTGGGAAGTAGTGCTCAAATTCTATTGAAAGCTGAGATAGGTGATACTGCACCAGCTGGGGGAAAGAAGGCCTTGGCTCAGTTTTTTTCAAAATCTCTGCTAATGTTTGAAACTTTTCAAAAAATCCAATGTTCACTCATTGTTCCCATAATTCCAGTGGCTTTGAATGGAGCCACTTGATTGGCTGACTTGAAAACAGTTGTTCTTCCCTGAAGTGACAGATTGAGTTTGTTGAGCAGGTTGAATATGTCACACAAGTAAGTAAGTTTCATGACCTATTCTGTGTCACTGAAATGAGCTGCCAGTGCTGACTATTTTTCTAAAAGAAATCTCTGGAGTGGCTCTTATAACTCAAAAACTCTGGCCAGTGATGTACCTTTAGAAAATCATCTCACTTCTGTGTGTAAGAGAAGATGTGTGCTCTGCATCCATCTCCTCACAGAGCTGCACTAACAGATGTGGATTAAGGGCACATACTTTAATGTGATAATTTTAATCACATCCTGCAAAATGTTTAGCTCAGGTGACATTTTTCCATTAGCCAGCATTTCTCTACGAATGACACAGTGTGTAGACTCATATTCAGAAATGACCTCCTTGACCAGAATAGTAAAACCAGAAAGCTGTCCATTCATGGCAGCTGCTCCATCTGTGCATATACTGACACAAAATAACCAATTCAATTTTCCTGATATGTAATTCAAAGACTTGAATAGTTCTGCAGTTGTGGTGTTGGTTGGCAACAAAAGTGCACACCCTCCTGCACACCCTCCTGAAAATATATCACACAAAACAAACATCGTTGCCTTGTTGTCAACATCAGTAGACTCACAACCTGGATTGTTAATCTTCTCTTAACAATTATGCCTCAATATCTTCTGCCATTTCATTAATTCGCCTAGCTATGATACTAGCTGAAAGAGGAACACGTGTCACCTTTTAAACTGCAGCCTCTCCTGAAAGTTCATGGCAAATGTCCTTAGCAGCAGGTAGAACCACCTCTTCATAAATTCACAAATAGTAAAAGGCTTCTTAGCTTTAGTCATGCAGTTAGCCACTAAGAATTATGTTCTCAGTACAGACACATTTAATGAAGTGGTGGCCTTCAATAATTGCTTCTGTTCTTCTTGTTCATGTTTTTTTCTTTTGAAAAACTCCAAAGGATTGTCTTTTAATGAAGGGTGCTTGGTCTCCATGTGGCAAAGCAGTTTTGAAGGTTTCATGACTTCATTGGATAGGGGGTCCCCACATATTATATATTGCACAAAGCAGGCTTGGAGAATGTGAATCACCTCTTACAATGAACCCACAATTTAAATAGGACTCTTGGTATTTTCTTTTAAATGCAACTTTCAGTTTATTGACAGTCTTAGAGTCTTCTGCTGTCTCATCATTGGGTCTTTCCTTCTTTTCAAGGAAGCTCTCCAGCATTTTTTTTACTCATTTTTGCTAGGGTTAGTTTGTGGCCTTACCGAAATTGTGATTGAGACAAGTGTGCAGTGTGGAAAAGAGGCTCAGACAGAAATGGTCAAGAAAATAACGGGCGAGTACAGACTAAAATAAGTGTCAGATTCTGACTTAACGCCTGCCACTGGATGCAGCTATACAATTGAAGTAAGATGCTCACTTGCCACTATAAAGTCTGCCACCAGATGCAGCTTAATTGTCACTTGCCACTCACTGATAGGGTTTTGATATGAATCTGCAAGCAATTGCTTTATTATGGTCTCTGTACAGTCAAATTTCTCTGCTATGGATACTCTGTATTTGCAGCTGCTCCCCAGCACTAGCATCACCATCTCAGCTCCACCTGAGATCATCAGGCATTAGATACTCATGAGGAGTGCACAACCTAAATCCCTGACATGCGCACTTTACAGTAGGGTTCACACTCCTATGAGAATCTAATGCCGCCACTGATCTAACAGGAGGTGGAGCTCAGGCAGTGATGCAAACAATGGGGAGTGACTGTAACTACATATGAAGCTTTGGTCACTCTCCCATAGCTCACCTCTTACAATGCGGCCCGGTTTCTAACAGGCCACAGACCTGTACTGGTCTGCATCCTGGGGGCTGGGGACCACAGAGTCAGATGATATATTGCACATGTTAAGTCAACCTCTATAACTGATTAACATGGGGCTCCAGTTGGTGTCTAGGATCCCTGATCAAGTACTAAAAATCTTCTGGTCAAGTACTAAAGGTTTCCATTTGTTATCCAAAATACACTGCAGCTATTCTGTGTTTCAGACATCTCTGCAAGGAGTTTACCTAATATCAGACTAAAGAAAAAGGAACAGAAAGTGGGTACTTTGATCAGTTAGCTTACCATATATTATTCTATGATTGCCATAAGTTTTCTTGCAATTCTAATTATAACTTTTATAGACTATAGAGCCAGTTTCTTGAGAACAAGTAAGATACTCTGGACAGTACTAATAAAACCAGAATAGCAATTCACCAAATGGTACAAATAATAAGGAAAAATCCTTGCATAATACACTAGTAAAGAAACTGATATATTTCTTTTTTTTTTCTTTGACAATAAAGAAAATATTTTGGCATGAAATAGTGCACACATTTGTATGTAGAGGTATATAAAAGGCTCTGCCTTAGATAGTGGGGCTTTAGGTAGAACAGCCTTGCTTACAAAGGGTTATGGGTTGGAAGCACAGATGAACATCTCTGGTTTAGTCCATTAAGTGGAGGGATTTATAATTTAGATGGGAAAATAGGCCATAATAATAACCACAAATGATAGCAGCATTTTTACCTATGAGGAAAGCAAATATGAAACTAATCTGTACTGTTTCTAAACTAGTCCCGAGAATCACATGTACTGCCCCCTATTCACTACAAGTTAAATCTCTAGAGATCAAGGGTGCAAGGGTCAAGGGTCATAGTCATCCTATTATCCTTTGCGGCACTTAGTAGGATGCCTGACATATTTTAGGCATTCAATAAATATAGTTTGACTGAACAGAAATCCAAGTAGAATTTCAGAATATATAATAAAATCAGATAAAGAAATTTTTCAGAAATATGAGGACATGTGTTTAGTAACCGAAGTTGACTGGGAAGTCAAACAAGTTCTGCCTAAGAGCCTGACCAAGTTCAACTTATCTAAATTTAACCTCATTTCACCATTTTATTCTTTGCCCCGTTCATGAATGTGAGTTGATATAATCTCAATAAAAATGTATATTGACCTTGTCCCACGGATTTCTGATTTAGGAAGGTCTATTTTCACTTTCCAATGATGCTCTTAACAAATACAGTTCACAAAGGAAGGCCCACAGCATAAAACCATGTGGAAAAATTGTACTGATATACTACTGAACACACAATTATTAACAGTAACAGAAATATATCCTTGCTACTATTGCTAGCAATAAGTGAATAATGTGTTTATAAATGTAGCTTTAAAATACTAAAATGAGTACTCTATTTTTATAAAAAATATGCCATACTCTTTCCAAAAATGTTCTTAAATTTAGTGGTATTCAACACATATATATTTTAAATATTAGGATCCTTTTTCCAATTTAGACAAGTCTACTTTGTATTTTTTTTAAATTTCTGTATGTATTTTGACAAGAGCCATACTAATTTATGACTTTTGTTTTTTCATTTGAAGCCTACTTCATTATTTTATACATATTAGCTTTCAAATAAATGTAGATTATTTTATATATTGTTTGCAATTGATCTAGTTTGAATGGTTTTTAGTTTTCCATTTATATAATATTTTAAAAGCTAAGCAGCTTCTCTGTATTAATTCACATTGTCTTTGCATATATACATGCAAATGAGGAAATGATGTATGCATGTACATATACACATATATATACAATGACAGACCTATTAATATTTATGAACTGAATTTGCAATGATTCTACACAATATTCAACTCAGAAAAATATGGCTTTATATTATACTCACTATAAAACTGATTTTTTTTGTTCTTATAACCTAAGTTACTAAGTCCCATGGATGTTGTATTATCAATTGCCTTGAAAAATGTTAGTTTTGAACATCAAGTAGGTGGTCCTAAACTTAAGTTTCTGCTATTAAATGACATATAGCAGCATTAAAAATGTAAAATATAAAGTCCTGATTTTCACTGGGTTGATCAAAACAGAGAAAAGTATTGAATCACTGAAGTGATTCTTTGTAACGCTGCCAGATTATCTTCCTTATAACACATAAGGACCTTATGACAATATTTTAGCAGGATACATCACATCCCACTGCAGGCCCCCATCTATGTGCCTATTGCAAATAGGAAGGGCACTGGAAGAGAGATTTCTCATATCATAGAAAGGCTAATCCTGGGAAAGATCCCCTCCCGGTTCACCAGATACCTGAGCTAGTAAGGAGGCTTAAAACCGAGGTTGTCAAGGATGGAGACCAGGAATGATGGGGCCCAGGGGTTCCTCCCAACCCAAGCAACACTCTCCGTATTTCCCACATGGAGCCCGAGGTTGTGATGACGGTGGCAAATCAAATTTTGGACTCTCTGGTAGATACTGAGGCCACTGACTCAGTAATAAACACCTGGCTGTCTAACCTGTATTCAGAGACTATAAAAGTGACTGGAGTCTCAGAAGAAACCTCGAAAAGACCATTCTTCCAACACTTGGAGTGCCAATTAGGCCAAACCCACTTAAAATATAGTTCTCTATATGTGCCTGCATGTTTCATTCCTTTGCTGGGATGTGGTCTTTTAACCAAAAAGAATGCCAAACTTTCCTTCAGCCCAGGATAACTGAATATCAAGGCTGCCCTGCTGCAATTGGAAGCCTCTGAACCTCTGAAGAGATACTTTGAGAGGTGAGTCGAGAAGCATGGACACAAAGGAGACCAGGAAGGGCTAAGATTGCCATCCCAGTGCAAGTCAAGGTAGGGGTGAGAATGGCACTGCCATATTTAAAGCAATACCCCTTCAGGGAATAAGCACAACAGGGAATCCAGCCTCTGTTGTCCACTTCCCTTCAGTTTGGACTCATTAGAACTTGCTGGTCCCTGTATAACACACCCATCCTGCCAGTCTAGAAGCCTGAGACTAAGGAATATAGGTTTGTTCAGGACCTGAGAGCCATTAACCAAATTGTAGAAGACATTTACCCAGCAGTCCCCAATTCTCATATGCTATTCACAACTCTCACTAGTGAACTTTGCTGGTTCACAGTCTTAGTTTTAAAAGATGCTTTCTTCTGCTTCCCTTTGAGCCCAGCTGGAATCAAAAGAACTGTTTACTTTTGAGTGGGAAGCAATACAAAAGCAAAGCAACAACACTGTTGGGTAGTTCTTCCCCAAGGTTTTTCTTTCTTTTTTTTCAAAATATTAAGGGTGTACAAATGTTTTTGTTACATGAATAAACTCTATAATGTTTCAGGCAGGGCTGTAAGTATGCCCATCACCCAAATAGTATTCATTATACCTGATAGGTAGATTTTTAAAAACTCCCATACCATCTTCAGGGAAATCTTTGCTAAAGACTTCCAAGACCACCAATTAAAGGATGGAACTTTATTGCAATATGTCAATGACATGTTAGTTGCTAGCATCACAAAAGAAGCGTCTGATCAGAATACTAACTCTAAACCTTCTGGCTGATGGGGTGTACAAAATATCCAAGAAAAAGCCTCAAATTTCATACTTCAATATCTCAGGTTTGAGCTTTCCCAAGGACAGGGGAACCTACTCTCTGATTGGAGGGAGGCACTCACCAGAGTAGCATGAATGTCTTTGTCATGCAAACCTTGGGTCCCCAACCACGAACCTGTGAATTCCTACAGACAACTGCAAAACAGTTTCATTCCTCTTACCCCAGATTCAACCCCAACTATGCACCTTGTCAGCAGGAAGAAGCCAGAATAGTCATCAGCCCTTCACCCCCTTGGCCCACACCTAAGGAATTAGGTATAATTAAATCCAGGGGTGACTGAAACTGCCTATATTAAAATAATGTAAGTCCATAAGGCAGGAATAGTGATAAAAATTCTGATTTCCATAGAAATATAGATGTAGCTAAAAGTTAACCAGCCATTGTTCCCTAACTTTCCTACTGCTGTAACAGCTTACAGCTTAAGTGTGACACATCTTTTTCAGGTGCAAGATTTGTGACTTCCTCAACTGCTTCTAGAGATAACATTGCTATTACAAAACCTAAGACTAGTTATTGATATATCTTCCAGATTCTGCATTCAGGGGAGAGCACTGACATCAACTGGACCAGTGGTCATACATGGAAACTGATCCAATAAGCCCTGCAACCTCTTACCCACAAACTCCTGTATACTCATTTAGTAATTTATGAAAATAAAAACATAATATAAGCAATCCTTTTAATTGTAGAGTTGATACGAATGCACTGCTAAGTTATCGTTCAAGTACAAAGTCTATGTGACATCATTCTGCATTTATAAAAAAACTATGCACTTATTCTAATGCTATCATTTCTTTGTGAAACCTACCTTGATTCAAATTCAACCACCATTAAAAATGTTTACTAAGAAATTGTTTCCCTAGCAATAGTTACCATGTGCATAGACAGTCCTCCCTGTTCATTCAGCTCCTTTTTCGAATACAACAATTGGCACAAATGTTCATATGTGGCATGAAGATTGAAAAATCAAATTCAACACAGAATGACAAGTACAAAGTTAAAACACAATCAGAATAAAATCAATATTTAAACCAATACACTAACGAGGCAAAATCAAATCCAGGTTGTCATCTTTAGGAAGAAAAATTAATATGTGTCAAGTGTGTTAGTGCAACTCTGCTAAGGATGCTAATGTGACCACCAACTCAGACCCATATGTCTTAGACATAGAATAACATATTCACTTTGATGTTCATTTACTTATTCATTCATCCAGTTATCCATTTAACATGTATTTGTTGAGCTACTATTATGTGCCACACACTGTGCTAAGTGTGGGATCAAATGTGTTAAGTAAACCTTGAAAGAATAACAGTGTGGAAAAAATTAAGGTAGGTAGTCAGAAGAGACTGATAACTGAAGAACAGAGATTGCCCAAGAGCCAGACTTCTGAACTCCTCTTTACCATTTAGAGTCTGTGAGACATTTGGTAAACACTGGCCTATTTACCTTATAAATGACTATAAGAAGCACAAAAGAATATAAATTGTGCATTTTCATGCAAAGTTTTGTACATTGTAAAATGCTCTATAAATGTAACTATTCCACTGAAAAACCAGCACCCCCCGCCTTTCCCTCCATTGCATGCTCCAACCTGCTCAGTCACATTAGTTCTCTGCTTCTTGCTAGAAATACAGGATAACTCTCAAATTTTTCATCACAGATAATGAATTTCTCCTATAACATTTAGTCAATAAGCTCCTCATTTCATTAACTAAAGGATGTCAAGTTTTCTATAACAGGAAATCATTGGCTTTTGATTCAAATCCTGTCATGAAAAAGGAAGTATGATTACATTCCTATCTGTTTTACTCTGTCTTGTGTCTGGGTTCCTTTCTTCCCTCTGCCCAGACCACCACTTTGTACCCAAGAAGTTGTTACTGGGGAAGGAGAGGTAAGGACAAGAAAGATTTTAGTTGATAGTGCCCTTGGGTTTTAGCATTGGTGCTCCATCATTCAGCATAGGACCTTCGGTGCATAGGGGCATTATCCACTCTTCAGGAACCCTTCATCAATGGAGATCTCTCAACTGCAGATTTCTTCTCCAGCAGTCTGGGTGGTTTCTTTCCTCAGCCTCTGGTTTTGAAGGTCTAGCCCCTCACCCCCCACCAGCAAAAAAAAAAAAAAAAAAGAAAAGAAAAGAAACAGAAAACCCCTCCCTGTTTGGGTCCTATAACTCTTCCAAGGCTTAAGTACCCCTCTTTTTTCTTTACTACTCAATTCTGGTCCACAGAAAATCTCATGTCTCCTTTGATACCACAAACTCTAGGAGGGCAAACCATTCCCAGCACAGCTTTCTCTCATCTACCCACTGTCAGGACAGCCTTCTGTTACAACTTTTGGCTAGACAGGATATCTACATTCATTGTGTCTGTCTTTTAGATTGTGTTTAACTTTACTAAAAATAATGACAAGTAATGACCTGGATCCATAAGCTCACTGAAGTCAAAATTACTGAACCAGGTCAAGAATAATAATTTCAATCACTTGTGTCAAGGTATCACAGATGGATTTGAAAATTTTTCTCCCAAAAATATAATCTGAGTTATTTTCAAAGTAAATGAGTGCTAGTGGGTAATATTAGTAAATGAAATATCAAACTTTTACATTTTTAGGACATCATTGTATAAGAAATACAACAATCCCTTGTTGCTTTCCTGATCCCATATTGTAAGAAGGATTGAAAGATATGGTTCTTCTTTTTTTTTTTCAAACTAGTGCATGCTCACTGTCAAAATAAGCCTAATTTCTAGTAGCAATTTTGCTTAACTAGTACATAAAAGATGGAAAAATAATGACACTGAAATCCAATATTGTACCACTAAAACTAAAGGCCGCCTCTTCTAATTGTAGGATGGATTCTATGTTGTCAACTCTTGTTTAATAAAATAAAGGCATTGAGACAGATTTTTCCTCTATCTCAAATGTTAATCTTAACTCAGCTAAACCAGAAAAGCTAAAATGTATTTGATTCATGAAATAAAAACCATTGCTTTTATACAGCTTTCACAAGGATTTTTAATATCATTTATTTTTTTTAAAAAGAGCAGTTAGTTTTGTCTGGTACTATGACTATAGTATAAACACAGTGTCTATTTTGACAAGACAACTAAAATTTGGAAATTACTCATCATATTTCAGGGTGCCATTTACAAAACAAAAGTAAGTACACAAAAAAATGCACAAAAATTTCTATATATTTTTCATACAAAAAAAAATAAATAGAAGTAAACTCGTTACACAGGTGTTACCTTGAAAGATCAGAGTATTTCATGCTGTCTCAGATTATCATAAAATGTTCTTAAGAATTATGTTCTGCCTTCTTTATAATAAAAACATATTATTTCCTTCAGACAGAAGGATGACACAAATGTACTCTGGATATGTTTTTTAAATGTTAACATTCTACATAAGCCTGTGTGTCTTAGTCTGACTGTATTCAATGTAAATTAGCAGATATTATGCAAACCATAGCTCCCTCCTCTTTCCCCCATCAGCAGTCTCACTTTACACTGAAATATTGTTTGATCAGCTATAGCCGTGAGCTTTGGTTAGGTGTAGTCTAATTCCATTGTTGGTGACTAAATGTAGATCTTCCAAATATCCCTTAAAAGATTACATTCTATTATAACTGAAGAATCTTCTTGCCAATGATAAAATGTAGTCCAAATTACCCTGGGGTTTGAATTACAGCTCAAACCATATATTGCAAAGGAGTCATTGTTCTTCAACAAACAAATATTACTTATCTGATTTTGTATTCTAAAAATTAAATCTGGAAGTTTTTTTATTTTACTTCCAAAAGTGATTTGTGACAGAATTAGAAACATATCTTTTCCTCTTGCCCCCAACAATGTATATAGAATCATGGTCACAAGCCCTCTTAATATAACAAGAAATTATAAAAGAAAGAACACTGGTAGGTAATAAGTGTTCCAATTCTCTGTGTAATTTATGAATTGAGAATTAGAGGGAGTGTCACCTTCTGTGTATAATGAACTTCCCAGAAGGCCAGGACATAAGCATTTTTAGTCAGTATTGTAGCATCTTATTATTTGATTTACCTGTGCTCAAGTCTGCTATCTTGTAACTGGAGAAAGGAGGAGGAAAAATTACAAAACACATGTAGAGAAAAAGTTATCCAAATAATCTTACAGTAGAGTGGTTTCAACAAGAAAAATTTACTTATTTTTTTCCAAATTAAGCTTACTTATTTCTGATTCCTTAGAATCTCTGCTGTTCTTAGACCACAGTTGTTACTAATAAAGGACTCTAAGGAATCAAAAATAAATAAGACAGTATCTTTACCCTCAAGATGCTCACAGTCTTAGTGGAAGAGACAGTTGCATAAAAAAGAAATATTACCATAAAGTAACAAATTCTATCAGAGTATTAGAAGGTTCTGCAACACATATGAAGAAGCTAGTCCTTAAAAAGCAATTGTTGTGCTATTAAAATGAACCTATATAACTGGTTCTTATAAAAACTAGAAAGTCTACAATAGAAAGTCAATTTATAAAATATTCATTCTGAGCAAGTATCAAATTAACCATACAACCTGGAATTCAAATGAAACTGTTCATTAGGAAAATAACCATTATTGGAAACCTATTTACAAATGCCCATTCTGTGGTTTTTTAATGTAAATTCAAAATCATAAGGGAAAATTCACATTAGAAAATCGACAGTTTGAGTTTGCACTAATTCATAAATAAATCAAAAAAGATGAAGAAAAATAGGAAAAAGAATCATTATCATTTTGCCTGACTCAAGCCTCAGGTCACAGAGAACTATCTGGAGGAATCAGTGGCTCCCATCATCCTTAAACGACTGCTGTTCCAGGAGAAAAATTTCAGCACAAGCAATATAAATAAAACACCAAATAATAGAAATATATTGTGATGGATTGGCCTGTGTCCCACTCTTTTTTAAAAAAAAATTTTAAACCAAAGATTTATCTTTACTATCATATGAAGCAAATAGAGGAATCAGAATAAAAACATTAAACCAGATGAAATCATGACTAAGCATTATCATAAGAAAGAAAACACTTACATTTTTATTCACAATAAAAATGAATAAGCGTAGTGGTCTGAAGCATTATTTTTAACTCTCTAATGAAGCCTACACATGCAAAAGCTCTTTACAAACTCTAAGCTATAAAACATAAGCTTATAATCACCAGCTTTAAGCAAAATGGTTTTGCTGGAGTGACTTAGTCTTCTTAGAAAATTGTCTTCCTATTCAAGAATGAAAGAAAATGATGTAGAACAGTGGACCTAAATCTTAAGGAATGAAAACAAAAGGCATTTGAGCAATAGATAAGCATTAACTTGGTAAACCTTCCTTTTGGGTGGTGACAAGCAACTTAGATCAAACACAGACCCATTGGGCCCATGCGAAAGTCTTTCTGACTTTGACCAATGATAGACATGTTCAATTTGAATCAGGAAGTCAGAGCAGAAGGGCACCAATCCTACCCCTTTGGATTGGCTGCATCCTTTTCAATCACAATACAGAAATTCCACTAGAAAGCCGAAGAGACCTTTGTTGTATCTGTGTTCCTATAATCAGAATCAAGAAGGTGAATTCTGCATATATAATATTTTCTGTGGTTCTAGAATTTCCACATGAGGTAATTTCCATTAGCAAGTGATCCAATCTGTCACCAATTTCATACACAGTCCTTCTTTATGCTTATTGGACTTTCCTTTATTAAAAAAATTTAAACATATTACTCCCTGATAAATAATTCCTCCCTAAATTTGCATATGTTAGTGCAAAGTTAGCAAGCATATCACTCACACTGCCATATTGAATTTAACCTGCAGCTTTGTATAAGAAGAAGGAATGAAATTACCCCTAAGCAAAGTCTGCAGTTATCCCCCAAATGAGATGACCTCTTGGGAAAAAAAAAGTCATTCTGAAAAGCTGCATAATTCTGAGCACATCACTGAAGACTGATTTTATACTTAAAGCTTAGAGAGAATAAAAAGAAAAAAACGTGGTGGCATAAAACTCATTACCTTGATGAAGTATTGCTTTTGCTCAAAGAAAATGATTCACACAATTTTCCTCTTTGAAATTCTCACCAATACATATGTTGTGGAAATATAAACTTTGACTTGCAAAACAGCTTTAAAGAGATTGAGTTGATATTGAGTGATAGTTTTCCAGATGCCCTTCAGTCTTTCCAAATAATATTGTACTTTCTCTAGCCCTCTCAACCCAAGCTTCTGATTTGTTCTTAATTCTCTTAGATGCTGAATAAACTACTGTTTACAGATGCTTCATCGAGCCTTAAAGGATAATTTAATACAATTGTTCTTGTCCACCGTGAAACTCAGGATCCAGAATCCTAGGAGTACAGTGTCTGAAATACCTGTTTTTGTTACATGGAAGCTCAGCATACTGCAGTGTCATATTTAATTCAGCTGAAAGGGAAGAAACATAACCAGATGCCAAATTATATCTTTATTACCTGAGTAGTTCAAGATGAGAGAGATCATTAGAACATATCCTCCTGAAAGACAAGGAAAAGGCACAGGCATTTGTTTCTGTTGACGATCTCTAGTGACAAATCAACCAAATTGAGGATAAAATTATATGAAGACAAATGTCACAATTAGCTAAGCAACTTTGGAAACAGAAAAATAAACAGAAACCACACAGCTGTGTAAAAACCTAATAGGACACACTGAGTTAGAAAATTCTTCATTAGTGAATGATTATAAAAACTCAGCTTGTTGTATTGTACAAAAGTGAAACTGACTTTAGGGAAAATAAGAACATTTTAATAGAGAATCAGTTCCTATGATGGAGCACTTATCAATATTAGTTCATAAAAGTAAAAGGAATTGTCTCTATTCTCATATAATCCACCTGCTCTTTTGCTTTATTTGAGGCTGCAGATATTCATTTAATAACATAAATTGGTGTGCCGCTTTGAGTTTTAGTAAGCTGAGGATTTTCTAAAACTCTGATTTTGTTCAGCTCTCAATATATAAAATTCTGATCAGGATATATTTAAAAGCACAAATCAACCATACTTCCATTTCTTAAAAACAAAACAAAAAATCCCAAAACAAGAGACTATCTATCTACTTTGGAGTTTTGAATAAAACAATGAAATTTTTTTTTAATCCTTTCTAACCCCTATATTCATTTAAATCCAATTACCCATCCATTTTACTCTAGATGGAGAAACTGGGCATTTAGGAGAAACTCTTGTTTTAGGATGAGCTATTCTTTCTGTGTCAGAAACTGATTGAAAGCTTTCATGCTTCATGAACATTCTGGGCTCCTTCAAAGAAAAAAGTGTCTGTGCAGAGCATCAGGCTGGAGGCTGCTTCTCTCACATACACCTGTTCTGTTTTGTGATGCACTGGCCCACAAATCACCTCTTCCTCTTTGTCAACCTCAAAGCTTTTATTCTTCTCCAGTGACCTAAGGCTGTTGCAACAAAAGGAGGCGATTCCAAAGAAATGTCAGAGGCCCTTTGCTACCCCAAATAACACCCAGCTAAAACTTGGTAGCTAGAAAACTAAAAGGTAACAGTTGTATTGGTTTTTATGTAGGGTATTTTTAAAATAAGACAACTGAGGCACAGTTCATTCAAATTCCTATTTGTTAATCCAAGTAATGGGGCTCTAGGTACTAAGTTATACAGGCAAGGCAGAAGAAAAATATAATTACAGAGTGCATGGCTCCAGCAAGCAGCAGAGGAATTCTTGACTCCAAACGCCAGTACTGCCTCATTGGCTGCCATTAACCCCTTCAGCACTCCTGGTTCCTGTTTCTTGGACAGAGTTTATCCATGTATTCTCTTAGTAACCAAGGTCTTTCCTTTGCTATAGTACATCTACCTTTTGTATCTTTATAAAAAGTACCAAGTTGCCTTCTATTGAATTTACATACATGCCTTATTACAGCCAAGCTTATTTATGATGCATTAAAAAATGACATTTAAGTTTCAAGTACTCAAATATACATATAAAAATATAAAATTTTATGTAAATGTAAACAATGAGACAAATAAATCTTTTAAAAAAACCCACCTTGATAATTACTTTGTTGATACAGTTTCAAAAAGAAGAAGGATGTCCTGATTAGAAACAATTAAATACAATTCATGGCTTTAGTTTTCCAGATCTGTTTTCTGATCTGTACAAGTCCCTCAAATGCCCATTTGACATGATTCTATTTTATATTATTGTATTAATACTAATATGTCTTTTTGCCTCCCATTTATAAAGATACTGTGGAAATATATAAAATGCCATATCATTTCTAATTATTTGATGTCTGTTATGCACAAAAAGATTTGATAATCCTTAGGAATCACTACAATAATGCACATACACACATATACTGTGCGTTAACTATGTGCCAGGAATCATGCTAAATCCTTTCCATGAATTATTGCATTTAATCTTCCCAACCCCATGAAAGAGATAGAACGACCATCGCAACTTTACAAATGAGAAACAGGTTTAGGGAAGCTCAATAGCACACTGAATTTGTCATACCTGGCAAGGAGAGGGGTCTTATTTGAAACTCTACTCATCTGAAAACTTTGAACAGTTTACAACCCAAAATGGAAAGTTTGTACCTCTTTTCCATTTCTTCCCTGGCTGTTTTGACTAAATATGTCTTGAAGAAATTTCGTTTTACAACAATTCTGTCAAACAACTGAAAAGATCAAATAAAGCCAAATACACAAATAAATACAGCCAAAGAATAGCAACAGGTCACCTGGCAATGTTTCCTTGTTATGGGAACAGTAAAGTTCTCAGCAAAATTATTTCAGATGGTTGTCAAAGTAACCTGTCTAGATATCTTAGAAATCAAATAAAAAATTACATTTATTTGGAGAATGGGGGATGTGGGAGACACAAAGATCAAACTAGCAACTACCTTTAATAATTTATAACAACTAAGGGCACGCCTCATGGCTCCTACCAAGGGTTCCCTGGCTGATGTGGTTGGTCTTCATCAACAATATTGTGAACTCCTTGGAGGTAAGAACTATATCCGGATGACCTCTGCATCTCCAGTGGTGCTCAGTATTGGCTTGATTGAATTAAATTAATTACCTAGATCAATCAGGGTAGATAATCACACTCTGGCTAGATTGTTGTTAAATTCTAAATAGTGTTATAAAGTCGCAGGTGATACATAAATTAGCATTTTTCTTTTCTTATACAATAACAAGATATTTCAGCTGAGAGAAAGTTTAAACCTCCAGCTCAACCTTCTCCTTTTACTTTTTCTAAATGTTAAATCTTAAAATGCTCTTTTTCCTTCTAGAAGACAAGTTTTTCCACTTTTAGGATTTCTGAAACTTACATGGATTAATAGGAAGCCTATCAATTAGGCATTCCTTTTCTCAAGGAGCTGGGATGAGTAAATTTAAATTAAGACAATGGAAGTAGAGTGACCAAAGGTGGCAGTTTGCTCAAGACTTTCCTAGTTTTAGAACTGAAAGTCTACATTTTAGGAAACTCTCAGTCCTTGACAAACTGAGATGGTTACTCACCCTAAAATAAAAACAATTTCCATAAAAGAAGAGTAATTTCAACTGGAGGAAGCCAATCCGATAGTGAATATTTCATGAGCTCTTATTTATTGGTAACATTTTTGTGTGTGCTTTTGTTTGTTTTGTTGTTCTTATAGTTTTGAGAACTGGGTGGGTTTGAGACCTCTACAGTCTGGAGGCAAAATAAATTTACACCAAAGTCAACTATTTCTATGCTCAATTGAAAGAGATTCTGTGAGTTAAAGTTTGAGAGTAAGCTGGCTTCATGCAGGATTTGGGTCTTTCTGCAACTGTTGAGACAAGAAAAAAAGCAATACACTCTAGGCCAGAGGAAAAACATATCTGATCAGACAAGAAAAAAAATGATTGAAATTAAGCAAGGAAAAACTCAAAACATGTACCTAATGAAGTCTTTTCCAGTCTTACCTGCCCATTAGAATCAACTGGGGAGCTCTGGAAAGCTACTCATGCCTAGGACTTATCCCCAGAGATTCTGAATCCCTTGTTCTGGAATGGGGCCCAGTAATGGGTATTTTCTCACAGTTCTCCAGGTAAATTTAATATCTAGACTGTTGTCTTCCCTTGAATAGTTGTATTCTTATAGAAATAAATGAATTTAACAAAGAAGAGCAGAGCCAGAGGTAAAATGGGCCTTTTGATTAATTGGGAAATAATTTATTTTTCATATTATAAAAATGAAATTATGTCTGTGTATGGTTGGGTCCTCTTTCAAACTGGTTAGAAGTTGAGAATTTTTAAGTTTATAGAAAAACGTACGTATTAGCAAGATTACTTGGGTGGCAAAAATAACTAATGGAGACAATGCTTCCATCCTATTTGTTTTGCACAGCATATACTATAACTTATCTATATATACACATGCACATATGCATGCATAAAACAATGTATTGATTTTTTAATTAGATAAGGAAAGGGAACAAATTATCATCAGTAAAGTCCTTCTCTAAATTGAAACCCAAGGACATGTATAAAGAGAAATGAACACTTAGAATCCATAATAAGATATGATGGCAAAAACCTCTTAAATGCTATTTTAAAATTTCTCCAGGTCAATAATGGCCAAATGTTCTAATGCACTGATTTCTCAGTGATCCATGTCAGTTGACTAGATAATGTTAATCTTTTATAGTAGTCAAAAAAAATCAATATCTTAAAGATAAAATTGCAAAAATGGGTATTCCTGATGAGGTATTTTTTAAAACCAGATTAAGAAAGACTTGTTTACTTCCTAAATAATTTTTTCTCCAAGTCTAAAACACATCATATCTAGAAACTCTAGTATGGGAATAAAAATTGTTAATAAGAGGTTGCTTGAATTGTTTTGTGCCATAAGATGCACACATATAACATTGTGGAAACTTAAGACTTTAGAGTTTTAAAAAGAAATGGTAAACTGTGAATCTGTTCAGTGGGCATGATAAAAGGAAAATGAAAACACAAGCCAATTTTGAAATAAGAATTTTAGAAAGAAGCTGCGATTCTATTATAGTGAATTAAGGATAGGGATCTTAAGTCTTATTCCATGTTCTATGAGGCAAGTCACTTTTCTGCCTGTGACCTGAGTTTTACATTTGAAATACTGACTTAAAAATAAACAAACATAAAACTTGATATTAGTATTACCTACAGTGGTTTATACTGATAAGCTAATTAGAACAAAGCTATTCGTTTGAGCATATTATGCAATAAACTTAGAATTAAAATTCTGAAGTCACAGGCTAAATCTACAAGTTTGAGTAGCAATTCCTCAGTAGTGAAACTTTCTTATATTTGTACTATTTACGATAAAGGGAACAGCTGAAAAAAGCACACATCCTTCTATGGTGGATCATTGCAGTGTCTTCATAAGATTATACAATAATATGAGATTTAAAATGACAAGTACTTTTAAAATAAAATATATTTTCAGAACCAAAACCCAATACTTGTGTTCTTAGAACACATTTCCAAATGACAATCATTTTTTCATCTTTATAGCTGAGGTAACTATTTGGTTTAAACTTACTAAAATGCCCAAATATCTTTCAGATATTTCCAACCAATGGTTCTTCTGTCATCAGATGGAAATTGTTCAGCTGTTTCAGCAATTGTGGGCTGCAAACTTGAGAGTTTTAGCCCTAATTAGCAATAGAAAAAGTAATGTTTTTTGGAGATTAATATATTTTACTCTTTCTCAACAAACTTATGGTCTGCAAAGAATATTATTCTTTTTTTCTATTTCAAGTACAAATAGTGTCAACAACTATTGTAGGAAAACACATAACTCCGTGTCTTCAGTCTTGATGGTTAAATGCCTCTTATTTAGCTGCAGGCTAATTTTTTTCTCTAGAAATAACCTCTCTCAGTTGTCACATGAAAACTGTAGACCAATTAAGTAGCAAAGCTGCCAATCCCACTCACTAAGAACATTAGCAAACCGTGGAACTCTTTAAAAAGTATGTCAGGAGAAGAAAAGGGAATGGTTCCCATTCCTTAAAGATATATTTTGGTATTACAGGTATGTGATATAAAGTAAAATTCATGTTGTTCTTAGCAGATATGAAAAGCCCAGGTGGGCTTGCTGGGGCTTGAGTGAAGTGAAAATGTATGCTGCTCATGTGCAAAAAAATGTTTTAAATGCCAAAAAAAAATAAGGTGTAACATTTGGGAATTAGCATGTTGTTTCCTATCATAATGTGTCTAAGCAACAGTCTCGGTAAGATTTTTCCTTTTCTTTTCCACTTTATTGAGGTACACTTGACAAATAAAAATTGTAAGTATTTACAGTATACAATGCGATGTTTTGATATATGTATATGTTGCAAAATGATTACCACAATCAGGCTAATTAATGTGTCCATCACCACACATAATTATCTTATGTGTGTGTGTGTGTGTTGACAACTATTAAGATCTACTTTCTTAATAAATTTCAAGTATATAATGCAGTATTGTTAACTATAGTCACCACACTGTATATTATATCTCCAGAACTTATTCATTCTGCCCAACTGAAACTTTGTGTTGTAAGTTTTCATCAAAACACTTGAAGTGAAGTATATATGGAAAAAAACAGCAAGAGCACAACTTTGATATTCTAAGAGATCTATTACACCCAATGAAATTGTCATCACGGTGGTTTATTAGTAGTAGTAAAGTGAAATGAAGAGATAGTTTGAAAAAGGGTATGAGAATCTTTTCTGATGCATCCAACTTCATCAAAAGTCATCAGCATATTCTCAAAGAAACAACTGGGTAAATCAGACCAAATCAAAGAGTATAAAATGACTAAAATAGCAACAAAATATCATTGCATTATCGACATTATTGAAGAGGCAGTATCATCAATGTTTTAGTACTGGTATATGTACCAAACCAATCCAGTATGTTCCATTTCCATCATATTCACTTTCTATACTCAAATCTGTATCAACTCTCACCAGACAACTATAGTAGCTTCATAACTGATCTCCATAGATCCACTCTTATTCTTTCACCATGACACTTCCAATCCATTTATCACAGAACAGTCATAACAATCTTTTCAAAATGCAAATCAGATTCTCTGGCACTTCCAAGACTTCCCTTTGTACTTTGGATCAAAACAAAGATTCCTAACAGGGCTTTAAAAAAACCTGAATTTCCTGCATTCCTCTATAGTATCATCTCCCATGGATTCATTTATGACTTGTTGCATAACAAGGCACTCAAAACCTTAGTGGCTGAAATAACATGATCATTTATTTGTTCCCAATTTTGCAATGTGAGAAGAGCTTGACAGGAACAGCTCATCTCTGCTGTGTGTGGGATTTGCTCACTCACATGTCTGGAAAGCTGATTTTGTCTGTAGATTAGGAGCTCAGCTAGAGCTGTGGGCACAGGGTCTCAGTTATCCTTCATATGGGTCCCTCCCTTTGCTAATTGGGCTTTCTCATAGAAAGGCAGTCAGGTTTCAAGAAGCAGAAATTGAAGCTGCCTGTCTTTTTGAATTCCAGGATCAGAACAGATACAATATTACTCTTGATATACTTTATTCACAAAGTAGTAGTAGTCACAGTCCCAACCCAGATTCAACTGAGTGGCTATTTAGGACTCATCTATCAGTGGATGTAGTGATAAAGAATTTATCAAACCCATCACATTCCTTCTTTATTTGTTCTACCCTTCTAGCACCTGTCAGCATCATGATAGAATTTTGTATAGATAAAACAACAAAAGAAAAATATAGTATGTATATATTTGTATCTGTTCTCCATAACAGTTATCCAGTTTTCCACTGACATCATGGCCATATCCTAGAAGAAAGAGTTTGTCTGTAAAATGTAGCCCTAGTTTAAATGATCAAACCAAATATTAGTGATGAAGATACACCTGAAAACACAGGCCTGAAGCACAACTTAAATTTGCTCCTCCTGATCTTTTATTAAGATTCTCACACCCCTGATGCTCATTTATGATATGCTTACTCTCCTCAGTCCCTTAGCCAGAAAATGGAAGAGGTAAGATGATATAAGACTATAGAGAGAGGACAAAGAGAGAGATTAAGGGGGCTGTGTGTGTGTGAGAGTGAGAGAGAGAGAGAGAGAGAGAGAGAGAGAGAGAGAATAATAGAGGCCTTATTTAAATATGATTAATTCTGCACAATCTCTTTAGCTGTACATTTGCTTTAACTAACTCAAATATATTAAATCAAACATACTTATTTCCTCTTCAAATAAAACCACTAGATATATTTATGTATGTAAAATAAAATCATAATAGGTAATTTCCAGGAATAAAAGCAACAAAAATGACCAGCAAAAATTGTAAATATTTGGAAATTAACTGACAATACTGTACTTCAGTTAAGAAATAATTTGTACCCACTGACTTGTTTTGAAAGCAGACATTAACCAGATAAATTAGATAGAGATTTGAGCATGGTGTTATATGCAATAGAGATTCAATTTGTCTTCTTTTCCCTTAAGAAGGATCCACTTCAAAACACAAAATGTATGAAAATATATATAATGCATCAACATTGTGGTTAGTAAAAAATGTATATGGACTAGTCAAATCTATTTATATTCCTGGGGCATTTTTGTATTGAATCAATAATGATCTAAACTATTAAAATGCTTAGTGAAACATTGTAACTTGGTTCTCCATAAAATTATACTATGTATGAATGCCCAGTAAGGAATATAAAATAAATACAATATTAAGTTGTATTTCATATACATAGTTTTCTTATCCTACCAAGACAGCATTCCATACCATATTACATACGTGTGACTAACATGTTATATAAAGATAAACTAGAACATTGTTGTGACACATAAAAAATGTGCAGTAAGGCTATGGAAAACCTCCAAGAAGAACCAAACTATCATAAATTGGTTTCATCTCATTTTGAAGGTGAATTTTCATACATCCTATAAACAGAAGGCAGGAACTTGGCTCTCTGACTAGACTTAAAGAGAAAGAGTAAAGTTGCTGCATAGAATTATTTTCTGGGCATCAGAAAGTTATCTGACCTTAAACAATTTAACTACCATGATGGCGCCAGATACAAAATTCATTATTAAATCATCCTTTACACTTTTCTATAAAGTTTTTACTTAGATTAATACTTCTTAAAACTAGTAATATGCCATATGCTTTTTTTTTTTTGATCAGGGAGAAGAGACAGTTTGAAGTTAGTGATCCTATAGGTGATAATTAAAAGAAAAAATGCTGAATGAAAATGAGAGCATTTCACAAAGATGTGAAATACTTCTAAGAAAGACTATGTCTTTGTCACCATATTGTCTAACCACACCTTTGGATGCTGAGTGGTTAAAAAACATCAGGTATTAAAAAAGGAGGAAGCTAAATGGCTAGTAATAAAGTAATGATTAAATTATTAAACATTTTACTAGGTGAAATATTTTACACTTTATTAAAAATTAAGTCATTGGCTGGGCGTGGTGGCTCACGCCTGTAATCTTAGCACTCTGTGAGGCCGAGGTGGGAGGATTGCTTGAGCTCAGGAGTTTGAGACCAGCCTGAGAAAGAGCAAGACCCCGTCTCTACTATAAATAGAAAGAAATTAGCCAAACAACTAAAAGTAGAAAAAATTAGCCGGGCACGATGGCGCATTCCTGTAGTCCCAGCTACCTGGGAGGCTGAGGCAGGAGGATCGCTCAAGCCCAGGAGCTTGAAGTTGCTGTGAGCTAGGCTGACCCCACGGCACTCTAGCCAGGGCAACAGAGTGAGACTCTGTCTCAGAAAAAAAAAAAAAATTAAGTCATGAAAAAATAAGCTTGATAAAAAGTCCAGTGAAAATATACATTCACAAATACAGTCTACCTATAACTATTATATCTATACACATATACATACACATATATCTACAGAATATAACCATATATGATGACAGCATGATGTGGTAGGTGAACATTATTCTTCCCATAATTTAAATTGTTTCAAAGCTACATTATATTTTTGTATTAAAAATAAGAAATAGCGAGTACACAGATGGCCATTTTCAGAGATAAACACGAAGAAGCAACTCTTAGGACAAAATAGAGCATGACACTATAACCAAAGCACATATTCCTATCCCATTGCAAGGAAAAATAGGCCAGCTCTAGAAAAGAAGTGAAGCAAGCAGCTATGCAAAGAATTGGTTAAGGATACAGACTATTAATAAAACTAAAAACTGATTTTAGCCATGATTGTCTGCATTAGATAGTTTTCTTCAATATTTTCAAATTTGATATTGCTCAAAATATCACATGGCATTTTCCACTCCAATAGAGTGAAACCCTATCAGATTTCTTCTTCTCTTATCAGTCCACCCTTCCATCTAAGTTTCAATTTCATGCCCAGGTGCTGACTTAGCAGAAACCCCGTGCACAGTGGCATGGTGACTTCTACCCCTAACCACGAGACACTTTTCATTTATATTCATCAAAGAAGTACTCCACAGGCATCAAACCATGTACCCAGATCTAAGTGTGTTATTTGATTATCCAACTTAATCCCATTAGACACTGATCTTTTAAATAGCACAAAAACTGCTGACAAAATGCCTTTGCAAACATTAAAAATTCCCTATGTGAGGAGTATCCAATTTCACAATTAGCCTTAGTAAAAGCTAATGTTTACATTTATTTAAATATTAATCAGAGACAATTTCAAGTGAAAATGAAAGGCATTGAATGTCTTAAGAAAAAAAAAATCTTACAAGACATAGTGCAACTTGGTGAGATGAGCTGACCTATTTTCTTTCCCGCTTAGAAATCTGGGGATTCTCCAGGAGCACTTTCTCCATAAAATGGCCAGATGTTTTAGTCGCTTCAGAAAACTAGATTAAATTCTGTTCCCAATTTAGGGAGAATCCCCAATTTCTGTTTGTCACTAAACCTGTGTTTTTGAGGGCATGCATGCTATGAATAGTGGTATGCACTATAGAGTAAGTTACATGGGCAGAAAATAAAATAACCATTAATATTTAGGAATTCAAAATATCTTCAGAAAAAAGAAACTGTGACATATATAAAATAGGCCACAAGAATACTTTTTGGATTAAACAAAAATAGATGAATATCACTATCTTTAAAAAGTCACGTAATTGTACACAGAAGAGATGTTCAACAATTGAGTGATTATGGGATACTCAGTAAAACATTCATCTACAGAAAGAAATTTAAAAATCGTTTTTTTAGGTGACTGATATTAATAGAGTATCAGACAAAAGTTAGAGGAGCCACATCACAAACAAAACAGATTGTTTGCTCATGACTCCATTCCCTCATCAACCAAATGGGTCTAATGAGAAATCTCATTAAATCTTTCAATTCACAGGGAGTTTGGGGAAAGTATTACACTAATATTATTATATAAGTGCACTTGTGGAAGACAAAGCTTTATAAATGCTGAGCACGTTCTCATTTTAACCTATATTATATCCCTTACTAAAATGATCAGGAAACAAAATAAGGATAATTTAAAAAGCACAATTTTACATAAAAGGTTTCAAAAATACTTAACGGGATCCTTTTTTAAAGATAGGTAATATGAAATGTTTCTGAAACCAAAATAGTATATTGATAACTGGTATCAAATATTCACAATATTGATGAATTTTTCCACTTAAAGTAATAAATATTAAAAAAGAATTTTCCTAAAAAAATATATCTAATTTCTAGTTCTGACCCACTGATTTATTACCATTTCATGGGGAAAAAAAACAAAAACATTTGGTACTAAATTAAAGTCATGCCCGAAGTAGAATAATAAACAATTTCCTTATTTGTCCTTACCTCTCATCTCTATTCTCTTGATTTTTGCCTTAATAGTGCTTAAACTATTATGTATTTAACCATTTAGTACTTACTGTGCACCTAGTAAGCACCAAGCTCTGGTCTGGGTATTTGAACTGATAATAAGGAAAATGAGATATAGTCCCTCACTTTGAGGGTTCACTGCTCATTGGAGAACACCAACATATAAATTCCACACAATAAAGAGGAAACGTGCAGTGTTGGTGAGAGTGCAGATTGGCACATCCGTTTTGGAAACAATTTGTGTTTTTATTCTAAAGTTGAATAAGCATATATTCTTACACTCAAAAATTCCACCCTCAGGTATATGCCTTAAAGTATTCCTTGCACATGTTCATCCATGGAATGCTCAAGAATACTCAGAGCAACATATTATAATATTAAAAAAATTTAAAAGAACTCAAGCATTCATTCACCTTTAAGAAAATATATAAATAAATGTGAAATAGTTAAAAATGGAATATAGTGAAGCTGTGAAAATAAATTATCCTCAGTCTGCAGACAATAGCACAAATAATCTTAGAAATATAGAGAAATATAGCATTGAGTGAGCAAAAGAAAATGGTAGTGGACTATACACAGTGTAATATTTTAATGAAAATAAAAAACAAGGAAATATAAGAATTATATTTTTAAAAACATATGCATTTCTAGTTACACTATTTTAAAATTCAAAAGAAATATAAACACTAAATTCAACATAATGGCTAAATTTGATGAGAGGCAGATGGTGGCAGTAAGGAAGTGCACCCGGGCAGCTTCAGTGGAATTGTCATAATCTACTTCGTAAGTTTTGTGGTGGAATCCCAATCCAGTTATTATGCTTCTTTATTGTTTATATGTTACATATTTTTATTTGCATCAAATTTCTAAAAATAAAAATTAGATAATTACCGAAAAAAACCAACCTGTAAATGTCATGAAATTGCAATAATTCTGCCCAAAGCTGTTAAGGAAGGAAGCAATGGAAGAGTGCCTAGATTCATAATCTTCCCCTATCATCCTTAGGCCAGCTACCTAACTCGTCTCTGCTTCGGGTTTCCCAGCTGTAAAATAAAAATAAGATAAGAATAATATTTACTTCATTGGACTGTTGTGTGGATTAGTCAATATGTGTAAAATGTCTGATGTGTATATTTTACCCATTTGACAATTTGTTAAGCATGTATTATAGCTTAGAGTTCTAGGTCTGACTGTGCAGGACCGTAATTATCTATTATATTAAGAGTAATTGTACATATGTTGTGATTTGAAATCCTGAAAGAGCACTTTGCCATCATCACACTCCGAAAACCACCCAATATGTCTCCCATGTATTGATTGATATCAGAAACCACCTTAACTGATGAAAAAATTTCAACCCAAAATACTAATAAGTCTTAAAATGCAGAGTATGATGAAAGCAACACAGTAGACTAAATATATATTTAAGAGTAAAAGACTAAACTTTGATCCATTCCTAAGAACATGAATTGAAAGCAGTGAAAAAAATTGAGAAGGCACTGGTCATTTGTTGTAGAGTGAAAACCTAGGCAGGAATAGAGACTCTAGAAAGATGAGGTTGGGGAACAGTCAACTCCACTATTTGCATTGAACTAATTCCTCTTGACCTAAAAGTTTTAGAGAGCAATGTTTTTCCATTGTAACAAGGAGTCACTCTGTTATTAAAACTGATTTCCCTTGTGTGTATTAAGTTATGTAATCCACATAACATATTTACCACAGTGCCCATCATATAATACATGTTCAATAAATCTTGTCTATAAATATATATTTTTCAGGCTGTGCAAAAATGCCTGCTGGCTCACAGTAATCCTATCCCATTCTCTCCCACTGATGTAACACATATTTGTCAAGAAACACTCTGCAGGATGACTTATGAAAGTGGATTTCTATGCTGGGCTAAGAGAAGATAATAGTTATAAAGGAATAATAATAAAGAATGTTTATGGTGTGCTATATACTATGCTATCATTTTACATGGAATATCAGTGCATGAAGTATTTAGTCTAAGGATTGCTTTTGCAAGTAAAAGGCTAAGGTTGTTGTTATTTATTAAAGATAAGATGTTTCTAAAAAGTTATAAAAGTACCAAACAAAAATTTAAATCAATAGTAGAAAAAAATAATGGGTGACAAATTTGTCATTTCATTAACATTATCATGTATAGCTAGTTAGGATATCATTGTCATGAAGACAGTTCACTTCAGCACAATACACTCCCTTTTTCCTATTTATTTCCCTCGATCCCTTTTGAAAGCACTGGCTGATGACTGTAAAATTCATATTGTTTTTCAGAAATTCAAGGATAATTGACATTTTTGGATATTTTACAGCTTTCATTCTTCTACTTCTTCTACTCTACTTCTGTTTCAATCAGAAGACTTGAAAGCCATCTAATTACATGCTCAAAATTTTTTAAGATTAGCTATTTTATTTTAAAAAATCAAAGGACAACTTTTCTAATAGCTAAAGAATAGAATTTTGAAGCCTAACAAAATATGTGTAAGAAAGAAAGATTTTTTTAAAACCCCATCCTCTTGTGATGCCAGTTCTGGACTGCATGTTTCCTTAAGGAGAAACTCAACAAAATACTGATAAATAGCAGGGGCATACTTCAAATTATCATCATTAGACCAGCGATTTAATGTATCTAAATAAAATTTGCCTAATATCATATCTGATTTCTCAGTTCAAAGGTTTTTTTCATTTTTAAATGCCAAAATTTTGTCAAAAACTATATTCACTCTTTTAAAAATCCACAATCATTTTGTAACAGAAGTATAATATCGATGCTTTAGGTACTATTAGATAAACATTTTTTTTTTTTTTGGTGATTATGTACTGACAAGAACATAGAAAAAAATGAAGGAGAAAACAATTTTATTCCAGTTTTAACTGAATTTGCTAAGAATGAGACAAAGAAACTTTTCTCCTTTTCATATCTTAAATCTTCTATTTCAGGTAAGATTTTTTTTTAAAATTTTCTTCTAAATATTTTTCACAATAAATTTGTTTCATTTGTTATGTATTTATTTTCATTTCATATTTTGAATATAGGAAAAAGATACCTGATTTTAAAACAAGAATGGGTAACACAAAAACAACCACTGACCAGAAGGCACCGGCACATGGCAGATTTATATAAAATAGACTTTTGCTGCCCTCTTTTGGAATAAATAAGTGAGCAATACCACTTGAGATTCTGTGTATTCTACTATTGTCTGTATCTTACACCACTGCCACGTTGCTTAGGAAACAAAGGGATAAGACTCAATTATCAAATGCCCTATTAATAAAAAATTGGAGATTTATTTTAATTTTATGGATGCAAAAAAATTTAAATATTATTTAGCAAAGGATTACTTAACAGCATACTGAATAACAGTATAATTGTTTTGAATACCACAAATCCAGTTTAGATGATAACCCCACAAAGTAAAATAGTAATCTTATAATCAGTATTTGAAGTTTCATGTAGCCTCATAAATAGGCAAAATTACATAAGTTCCAATTTGAAGTATAAAATAAAATTTAGTGTATTAAATTATGAAAAGCATTAGGAAAGTTTTTGTTCTATCATAATTAATAAGAAGCACTGAATATATTTTAATTTCTATTATTTTCATACTCATTTTGGCAATAATGTTGAAACTTGCTGGTAATATTAGTAGCATCCAACTGTGGTGCTCCAATGTTCCATGAGGCCGCAGAGACTGTAAAGAATATGTATGTTCAGACAAAGCTTAATTGATTCTACCATTCATCACCCTTTCCTTCCTCCACCACAGAAACTAACACCAACAAAAATACATGAGCTAAAACATTAAACTTCAGTAATGATAACTGTAGGTTCCATATGGCATTGAATAGAACAAAATAAAATCAATAATATTAAATATATTATGCTTTTGCTGCAAATGGATGAAAAAGATCAAATACAGTGTATGTCAAAAGTCACAAAAATGTTGGAATTTCATTATGAATATTTTCCAGCAGTATGAGCCCCTTTGGAAGAATGCACCTTGAAAACCTGATAAAATAAATGCCTGCACATCATAATTTTAGTCAGGAAGAATGTAGTACTTTAGAATACTAGGACACGTCAACAACAAACAGAACTCAAAGCAACAGTAAACAAAGCAGTTAAGGGGACTTGGGCCAAGACAAACATGTGGCCAAACCCTCATGATAAAAAATAACTATCATATGCTTGGGTTTTGAACATGCAAAAATAGAATTTAAGAAAATCATATTCACAAATTTAAACTCTTCCACTGTGGAGAACAAATTACTGGCAGCAGCTTCATGGTATGGACAAAAGCCTTGCTATAATTCCATATAAAGAGGAGATTTCAAAATTATTGGTGTCAATAAAACATGTTAAGCACTAGTATTAACAATTTCAGATGTTAGCAGAGATTAATATATTTTAGTAAAAAATTTTATGTGAATAAATTAAATCAATAAAATATCCACAAATTTATGAAATCTTATAATCAATAATTTTCATTCCTTTTTAGGTATTATTTTTGCAATCCAATTTATTATTATTCCATGATATTTTGATGACTACATCAAAACACTGAATGAATATTAATAATAAATATTTGCCACATTACAACTTCTACCAATTTCAAAATTCACAAAGATATTTCAATTTGGTTATTGTTATTTTTCAAAAGTAACATAATACTTCAACACAGATGTAAACAAAAATTATCAATCGATTGACAGAGATTTCACTATTAGAAGCAAGGGAGCAAAATTTCTGAATAATCTAGAAATTGGACTAGAAGGCCATCATGGCAATGGGGTATAAATGAAGCTAAATTATGTGGTCTTGTAGGAGTCAGAACTCCCAGGTGCAACTAACCATATTGGATAATGTAGAATAAACCTAGATCTATAGATAACTAATTTGTTTGATTTAGGGTAAGAAAATTAAATAGACTTTGTCTAGACAGAATGACTTCACTACATACATTCCCTCCCACAGAAGCCAGAATCTAATGAAAATTCCAAATTACTTTATTAAATAAAGGTCTTTAGCTATGCATATATGTTGCTTTCTACAAGGTTCTGCCAGTTTCACTGTAGCAGTAGTAAATCTCACACTGCATTAGAAGATAGTAGAAAAGTCCTGTGAAGAGAATGTAACAAATAGTACAGAATTCACAAAACTCCTATTTATTACTTTTTTGTTGTTGATTTCTGTTTAGCTTTACTGCTATCAATAAATGACTGTGTAGTGCTTACAGGATCCTTTAGGCTAAATTTGCTGATTTTAGGTCACATTGTATAATTTTTAAACAAATAAGAATTGGAAAAAATGAGAACATGTGTAATATTTAAATTTGCTTGCATTGTCTATTTCTAATATGTCTGTGTACATTGTGTGTAATTGTTTTAAATTTAATTATTTTTGTTGTTCTTTTTTAATTATAGTTTGCTATGTTGGGGGGATGTAATATCTAAATGAAGATATCAGGAAAGGTGTGGATGAAACTTTCAGAATAGGATTGAAACTCGTCCTTGATTGTTGCAACATATCAAATAACTGTCAAGGGAAATGAGCAATTCTGGGGAGGTATGCTGCCAGCAAACCTGAACTTTATATTTGGACCACTCATGTTACCTTTGTATTAATATACAACCAACATGTACTGAATCATGTCAAAACAAGAGGATCACAACCTGAAAAATCAAGCTAAAGTGCTGACAATGACTTGGAGTACTTTAAAACTGTGGTTCCCAACCCCTGGGCTGTGGCTGGTACCAGTCAGTGGCCTGTTAGGAACCAGGCTGCACATCATGCCTGAGCTCTGCCTACCCACCCCATCCCCAATTTTTCAGTCTGTGGAAAAATTGTCTTCCATGAAACTTGTCCCTGGTACCAAAAAGGATGGGGACCCCTGCTTTAAAACAGAAATGAATGTAGCAATGGACAAAGGTCATGGTAAATAATTTAAGGAAGAAACAATGTTTACTGTGGCAATTGAGAGCTCTGAAAACGATACACTGGCTTGAGTAAATGTATTGTGATTTTACAAGTTGTATAGATTAGCAGATATCATTTTTATGAAATCATTCCAGATTCTTAGAGCAACAGTAGAACAATTTCTGCTGTTTCAGACTTTGCAAACTAAGGACTAAAAATGAAATATAGCATGAGAGATATAAGCATATAGACAGACACTTAATAAAAAAAAACCAAAAACTGCTGATTCTGCTTCTTCCAGCAGAGCAAAAAGTCCATGGGTGATCAGCCTTTCAGCATTCTTCAATACTATAGTTACTTAGTGTTTCCCCTCCCCTCCCCCAGTTATTGGCTGTTGCCTACAATCAATTATTCTTGCCTTTGGTAAGTGAAACCTGCAACACGTTTACCTCTCAAGGCTTAGCATAAAAACCCAATTGTGACTTGGCACAGAGTGACTTTGTCAGTTCATATTGTTTGTTAGACTACTGGTATAGAGAAATAAATGCAGAGACAAGCTCAGGGGACCAAAGGCAGGCTGGGGATGCATTGGAAGAAGGATGTCTCTTACCATTTTATGTGCATGGTGCCAGAGAAAATATCAGGATATATTCAAAGGGAAATATCATGTTTATTCCATGGAAATGGGATAAATATTATCTATCCCAAATCCCACACCCAGTATATGCCGAAATTTAGCTCCTTTTCTATAAGAACTTGGGTTTCCCATTTGAGAGCACCAGATTGGTTACAGGGGTTCATGGTGGAAAATGGAGTTTTCATGGAAAGAATGGGTGTTTTAAAAGAGAAATTATAATACATAGAGGAGAGCAACTGTAAAAATGAAGGAACTAAAGGCAAAAATGAGCTCATAGAGTCTACCATCTGAAGCAGTTAAGGCAGCAGTCCTGGTTTCTGCATGACCCAGTGGTGCCCATCGGGCAGAGGGAGTCAAGTATACCAGCCCTTTTTAAGGCATTCTTTATGCTTCTTGATGCCCAATGAGGTGACTTGGTGGCCTTATTATACAGAATATATTTTGTCCTGGCAATGGCTGGCCATGAGCATCTCGCAGGCACTCTTTGTCACTACTCAAAAAGCATTATCCCCTTCTTCCTTGCTTAGAGATCCCCAATGTGTGATGATGTAATCATCCCTGTGGCATAAATCTGTAGTTCTGTTTCCCTTTGCCTAGAGGTTTGTGCAGGGTGTGTATGTAACCCAATTACAGGCCATTAAACTAAAGGGAATGTTGGCTGGTGGGTAGGATAATAGATGTGATAAAGAACATGTTCCTTTTTCTGTTTTTACCTCCATGCCCTTGATTTCCACCTTGAATGCTGCTGTGGGATGACATGGAGCATAGAACTTTGGTTACCACTGTGACCATGAGTGGAGACATTGCTGATCCACGAAGTAGGAAAGAGTGGAAAGACAGCATTGTAACGCCCCTAAGTTGCTGCAACCATCCTATATCACCACATCTCTTGTTATTTACATTAATTAAATGTCTGTATCATTTAAGCTATTGTCGTTAGAGCATTCTGTTACCTGATGCAAAATTCAGTCCTCACAGTTACATAGCATAGTATGGGAAATTTAGGTAAAGTATCAGAAATCATTGTTGTGAATGGAGGTTATTCTTGTTGGGCAAAGAGCAAAATTGTTTCAGGAAAACTCCTTAGCAATTAGTTGATAGTATTGGGTGTGATTTTCTTTATGGGTCTAGAAATTGATGGCACCTGGTTGATATGGCCTATTTGACACATCTCATATTTTAGGCCTTGGAAGTAACAATAGAAACAAAAATAAAAACAATAGCAGCCACTATAATTTGCTAAAAAATCAGTGTGTATCAGACATTAAACTAAGTATTATTTTGTTAATCCTAATAACAACCACTACCCAGGAGAACACTAGACACATAACAGATTCTCAAAAAACTTCACTTCATTATGTAAAAATGAACATGTGAATAAATGATGTAACTCTTATTAATTCCATTTGACAGATGAGGAAATTAAGGTTCAGAAACCTTAAGCGAACTGTTAAGACTACACAGATCGTAAGTAGAAAGGCTGAGATTTAAAAAAGTCTTCCTAATCCAAAAACCCATTCCCTTAAGATGTCTGGCCCACAGATTCGGCTTCCAGGTGTTTAGCGTGCGACCCATTTGAGATGTTACAGTAGACATACAATTCTCTTGTTATGAGCTGAGTTTCTTGGGTTTGTAGTAATGTCTAATCTATGGTGTTCTGAGGACTGTTGCTGGTTGCCAGGTACTTTCCAGCTATACCACAATGCTTCAAACGAAGCCTTGTTTTGATAAAACATTACTAGAGATAGTTGAGTCATATCTACGTTAACTTTACACTTCCTATAGAGGAGGTTGTGGGTGCCCAAACGTCAAGCTTCAAGTACACCCTCAAAGACTGCAGCTGGTCCAGGAGAAGAAGATCTGTGAGGGTTGGTAGAGGGTTCAGGTGTCTATCATGTAGAAATCAAGATAATTCTTTGTCTACAAATGATTAAGATTTCTGTCCCCAAAGCCATCATCTTTACAGGTTGGTAGAAAATATTACCTCATTAATTATTGCCATCAGTTTTCCTCACTCCTTCCTCAGAATCCTTTCTAGTTTCCAGGACCTTCTTCAGTGTTCAGACATCTATGAGTGCCAGAGCCTTTGGATCTCAGTCTGTCCATGAAGTTTCTCTGAAACACCCACTGCCTCCATCATCATGGCCACACTATGGTCAACTGGCTCTAATAGTTCCACACCACAATGCAGCCATTTCCCTGGAGTTCTATGCCTACCCAACAAGCTACCTTAAAATAAAGCCATTTCTCCTACATATCCAGGATCCATAACCTATCTCTTTATCCAATGATCCATCACAGGTCATAGCCCAGGAGACTTTCTGTCTGGTGTGAATGAAAAGCACTCATCTCCCCTATCTCTTGGCAAGTTTCTCCAAAATACTCTCTATACCTATGCACTTCCTTTCTCCTACCTCCTACACAAACTTTCCCAGTTCTCCTAAGGTATAATATTTGGCTTTGAAATCCAAAGTCAGAGAGGGATGGGCATAGATTTGTAGAGTACTTATGGCACCCTCCCCAGCACACTCACACATTACCTTTACTCTACCCACATAAGATCCAATTACCTGCTTGACTGAGGGTAAAGCAAAAAAAAAAAAAAAAAAACAAGAAAAGAAGAAAGAAAGAAGAAAGAAAGAAAGAAAGATATGAGAATAAAAGATTTACAAGTTAATATCCCCAAGTATCACCCAGTCACATTGGCAAATGTGAAAACTCTATTTTTCTTTTATGTATAGCACATGAAGAAGTCTGTGTAGGAGGTATGAAACCAAAGAAGCTTTGCTATGATTCAATGTGTGTGTATTCATGGGAGATGGGCTAGTTTGGGACTTCAAAGTGATCCCACTGGAGAAATTTAAGGCTCTGAATACAAATCAGTTACACAGACACACTTAAGATTTGAACGTAGTTCCTCTTGTTCTTTGTTAGAAAAAATTCTATGGAAAGTAATATGTTTTCCAGGAAATGAAATGGGGCAGGTCAAACCAGTAAGGTAAAGGGAGAGTAACAAATGGAGCAGTGATCTTGCTAGAGTTGTAGAGTCCTGACAGGGAGTAGAGTCAGGTGTTTTCAACCACAACTGTGCGAGGACCCAAAGGGAAACATGGGTTATAATGCACTGATGGACATGGCGTTGCAAAGCCATTGAACATGACTTTGTCCATAGAGATTTCTGAAATTAGAGCCTTGATTTGGGGACAATAATCCACCATCCCCAATTTCTTAGAGACAAAAAAATGCCTTCCTGTTCCATACTTCTGTTCATGGTCAAGTGTTAGGAGTAAGATTATAAGATTTTGTGAGTCCCACTCTGTACTCTGACTTCTTGATAACTTGGATGGATTCAATTGACATTAATGTCAATTAGGTCAATGTCAATTTGGGTCTGAAGAGACAGCTTCAAAGGGGCTCATACTACACCATTATGTGCCACCTAGTCTTCAGTCTACATATTGGGAGTATCTACTTATAAGTAGATCTCTTCTGTGACTAACCAGGTGACACTTACCATGGGGAAATAATGGTCATGTGAAAAACACAAATAATTAATACTACCTAGCTACTTAATATGAAATGTATTAATTTAGTTGCAGATAAATTCATTTTGGAAATTCATATAATCTTTGAGATTTGCAATATACAAAATTTTTTTCCATATGGCATATCTTCAGAAAGGCTTTATTTTTGTGTGAAGAAAAACCTTATTCACCATCAAACAACAATCAATTAACCAGTATTAAGTATTGTTAGTTAATCTTTGATTAATTTTAATCAATAAAAGTCAAACATTTATTAATGGTAAAAATAACTCACAATTAATTATTAGTATGAAAAACACCAACACATAATAATTTTTAGTTATCTAATGTGAAATACATTTAACATAATTGCTGATAAATATGTACTGGAATATTCATGTGGTCTTTTATTTCTTCATAACAAACTGCTTCCTTACATCTTAATTTATCTTTATAAAATTATTTTTTCTAAGGGAAAATTTTCCTAATTATCAAATAATAATCAATCAGTCACTTTTCATTGGGTGTAAGCTGTGTGTGCTTTGTGTTTTCTTACTAGTTTAGTGCTAGATTTTTGGTCTATTTATCTACCAAAAGACTGATTGAAGACCCCTTACATTCAGAAATGCTGAGAACAGAGAATTCAATAAAAAATTCCAGCTCCCTAAAGTCATGAGGTAGTCTGACTGATTTATTCATCATAGGTTAAAGAGTCAATCATTCTCTTTTGATTGACTTGAATTCAGGAAGTGATACTGATTGAGCAGTAAACAATGTTTTTATTTTAAATTGAACAAGTATTTATTAAGAGACTTATATGTACCAGATGCTGTACCAGATATTGGACATAGAGCAACAAATCATGGAGCGTGGTCTTAAGGACCTTACAGTATGTGAGTAGAACATATGTGTGATGTTTAATAGCAGATATTTTTTAAGTAATATTTTAAAACTAAGTGCAAAGCACACATAACAAAATACATAATTTATAGTTATAGCTTAATGAGTCTTTACACAGTGAACATATTCATATGACTAACACTATATAAGTGAAATCATATAGTTAGTATATGTATCTAACTTCTTTTAACATTCTGCTTTTAAGATTCATCTTATTCTTGCAAGTAGTCACAATTCAGTCATTCTATGAATTACTGTACCACTGCATAGTATTTCATTTAATGAATACATCAAAGCTTATACATTTTACTATAGATGTACAATAAATTATTTCAAGTTTGGAGCAATTATGAATTATGCTATGAACACTCTTGTTTGTATCTTTTGGTGAATATCTCATATATTTTTTGGATATATACATAAAAACAAATTTGCTACATCATAAAGTCCAGACATGTTTACCTTTGGTAGAAGTTGCCAAACATTTTCCAAAGTGGCTACATCAATATACAATCCCACCAGCAGTTTATGGGAGTTCCAGTAACTTCACATCCTCAATAATACTTGTTATCATTGATCATTTTCATTTTAAGCATTATTGTATGTGGTGGCATGATAATTGAGGTTTTAATTTGCATTTCCCAGATGATTAATGATGTTGAACAATTTTTAAAATGTTAATTGGTCATTTGGTTAGCCTCTTTCATGAGTACCTGTTCAAGTCTTTTGCCCATATTTTTTCCTACATTCTTCTCTGGCCTTATTCATATTTATTTTTAGGAGATCTTTTTATTGTGTGGATATGAGTTCTCTGTCAAATATATACTTCAGATACACCCTTTAACTCAGTAGCTTGCTTTTTCACTCTCTTAATGATTTTTTTTGATTAATTAATTATTAAATTCTCAATTTAACTATAGTCCAATTCTTCAAAAATTTACTTTATGATTAGCATTTTTTGAGCCTTATTTAATAAATATATGTCTACCTCAAAGGGTATGAAGATATTTCACTTTCCTTCTAAAAGCGTAACTTTAAATTTTTTCATATTTAAGTATGGAATGGATTTTTTAGTATAGTTTAAGGTCAAGATTTACTTATTTAATATGGATATTCAATTGGCTGAATAGCATTGTTTGAAAGTACCATCCTTTCCTCTCTACTCTGCAATGTCACCTTTTTCATAAACCAGGTACCCAATTCTGTCGATGTGTATATTTGAATTCCAAATTTGTTCCATTTTTTTATTTGTCTAACTTCACGTCAATATCACACTCTCAATCATTATAGCTTTACAATGGGTCTTGATGTCTAGTGGTGTAAGCTTTGTTATTATTATTCATGATTTTCTCAGCTCTTCTTGCCTCTTCATACATTAGCAATTTTCTTTAAATTGTATGACAGCAGAGTAGAGGGACTAATTAACTATCTTTAGTTTCCATGAAGGTGACACAGAAGTGATATCTGAGCTGAGAGTTGAAGGATGAGTAGCATTTTGATAGGTGGAGGATGGAAACGAAAATGTACAATTATGCTTTTGAAGCAACTCAGAAGGCAGAGGGAACTCTCATCCATTTTAGAATAACATTTCCTAACAAATATTGTTCTGCAGGCCTCCTCTAATAATACTCAAACTGAGAACCAGAATCCAGGTGATCATATGCCAAATGTTATATCTTGCAAATGTAGAAGAGAAAATATTACCTCTAATTTCTCCATTCTTCATTGTAATTGATGGCCATTGGACATTCAGATTCACTAATTTCCTAAAAGTGAAATAACCTAGAAAATGTGGGTGAAATAGTAGTAACTTAGTGACTAGGAAAACACATTTTATCCAGTTTCATACTCTCTTTTGTCTGCTTAGAAATGAAGGGGGTGATCAGTGAATGGGAAAGGTAACCAGCATAGATAATTGTGGTACATTCCCATATACACAAAAAGAGTTTAGCAAACACATGTGAGATTACAAAGGCACCAATTCTGAGATTTTAGATTATTTGTACATGGGATGAAAATCATGACAGTTTTAAAAAAAGAAGATAATATAAAAAAAAAAAAAGAAAACAAAACAGAACCCCAAGTCCTCTACTGGGAAGTATACCATAAACAGGATCCCATTGACCAATCCTGCCTTAGAATATTAACCAGCCTTCCTACATAGGTCCTATATAAAAAGAGTCATTATATTCTGATTTGGACTCTGACCAAAGTATTAATGATTATATGCCCAGGCCTGGATTTTCATCATAGCCCTTATCCAAGACAGTCTCGAGGAGTAGACTATCATTATATCACCTATCATTCAATAGACATTTTGATTATCTACAACTTTGGGATTGGAGGGCCATTCAAAAGCACATCAAATCCTGTACAATTTATAAAGCCTGTGAAGGTCTCTTAAGAGCCTTAGAAAGGAAAGTTCAAATGTATGCATAAGTTTGAGAGCTGAGGTTGTTCAGAATACCTACATTACTTTCAGAATGTATCCAACTGTTTATAAATAACAGTTTTAATTTCCTTCACTAACTTAACCATAAATTATATAATCCACTTATCTAAAGTCATTTACTTTAAATATACTATTGAATTAGGGAGTTGAGAAAGTGATTTAATATACTATATAATTAAAAATTGGAGCAAGGATGTTATAAACACTTTTTTATGATCATTAAGAAAAGGAAAACGTTTTCAAGTTATTTATTTACTAGAGGATTTTTTAGCTAGATAAATCACACAGTTTAGATAATAAGTACATGAGCAACAAGTGCAAAAATAACATTTAGGGTTGAGATTAATATTTTTGAGCTGAAGGATAGAATTGTTTTTAATTTATTGCACATATAGTCATCTCTAGAATTTTAACTGCATTTTTATGACAAAAATATTAATAAGCATACATGAAATAGATTTAAAGTCTAGAAAAGATGTTGCTAAATAAGCAAAGTTTCTCAGAGTGATTTTCTATATCATGAAACTATTTATTTTAATGCTTTACTATAACTTTCCTGAAACGCTCTTTAAAAGGCTGATTTGTTGGTGTGAAGCAGTAATGATATCACAGATACAATGTCCAATTGGAAGTTTAGCTGTCCATATTATAGACATGTTTTAAAGGTAAAAGCACACACACACACACATGCTCCACTGTGGTACAATTATTAAATAAATAGCTTTCCAGATATTCATACATTGAATATGCTTTCAAAAGGTACACACAACTCCAAGAAACCAAAGAAATGATTTATATTATCCTTGTCTACATAAGGCAGAAGTTTAAGACCCAGAATTTTGGTTACTTTTTTGTCATGGATTCATCTCATAAATATTATATTAGGTATGGTTCTAAACATTGAGTATCTAGAAATGAATACAGCATAGTCTACACCTTTAAAAAGCTCTCAAGTGAGTAAGCAAGAAAGATATGTAGAGACAAATTACTAGACCAGGTGGCAAGTACTTTAAAAGAATGTAAACCAAGTTGTGCAGCAATG
This sequence comes from Cheirogaleus medius, assembly GCA_008086735.1. Taxonomy (NCBI): domain Eukaryota; kingdom Metazoa; phylum Chordata; class Mammalia; order Primates; family Cheirogaleidae; genus Cheirogaleus; species Cheirogaleus medius. Next base: position 3,993,552 of record VBSM01002608.1, read on the forward strand.
GCAATAGAACCATTAGTTCAGCTTGGGGAGTTCAGGGAACACTTCATAGACGAGATGTCATTTGAGATATATCCTCATGGGTGAGTAGGATTTATAAAACAAAAAAAGAGTAGATAATTTCTGATTCATGATGGAGGTTTGAAAGGATGAGCTTGTTTCACTTTCTTCCAAATATCTTATCAAAATTAAAAATAAAATTATTTTTTAAAAATTCAGCAAACCAGAACATTTTTACTTATTCCTAAATGGTGGAGAAAGTTAATACACTTCTATTTAGAAGTAACACAAAGTAAAGAAAACATTAGGGAACATGCTTGGCAAAGGCTTCTTCATCAGTAGATCTTACCCTGGAATGACCTCAAAAATATCCATATCTTAAGTTGGTAAGCATAAAGGAAAAAAAAAAAATAGTCGTTAGGCACCAATGATGGTAGTTAATTAAAGAATTATTTCCAGAAGGACTAGGTTATGTATATACTTTTTTTCTTTTGCTAACAGAGAAATTGCAGCATTTATTCCTACTGGGGATTAGGAAGCAGGGATTGCATTGTAGGTGTTGAGGCTGGTAAGAGAAGCAGAGCAGAGCTAACCTAACTTTAGACTTCTATAGCATATCCGGAGGAATAAGGGAAAGGCATATCCAATTAGCAGTGAGTCTCTTAGGTCCTCTAACCCAAAATGGAGCTCTCCTTATTTAAAGTATGCTTAGGCTTTATTATCAACAGTAACACTCACTTCATGGATTCATGGATATGCACTATAGCTTTCCTCTTTGGGAGAATAGTATTTTAAGTAAAGCAGATCTCCAAATTTCTACTTACGCTAATTAACAAACCCTACTAAAAAAAACTGAAAAGAAAAAGAAAAAAATAAATCAAAAGAAAAGCACAAAACAGGAAAAGAAAAATGACAATATAAATCACACTTGAGAAAAAAACAATAAATTAAGGAGATGAACAAACCACTGACACCAGAGGAAATAGATATAATGCAAGAAGATGACCATAACTTTACAAATCTTTTTAACTGGTACCCTCAAAGTGATGCAAAAGGATAGTACATCCAAAAAGAACAAGCTGCCATGGGAAAGGAAGCAGCCAGAAAAAAAGGAAGAGTTATTAGATATTTTTAAAAAGTTATTGATTCTTCAGATCTAGAAAAAATAATTCTATGCTTCATATGGAACCACAGAAGACCCCATAAAGTCAAAGCAATCTTAAGTGAAAAGAATAAATTGGGAGACATCAGTCTACCAGACTTCAAGCTTTACTACAAGACATCTTGGCACTGACACAAGAACAGAGATACAGACATTTGGAACAGTACTGAGAACCCAGATATAAAACCATCCTCATATTGTCATCTAATCTTTGACAAAGCAGACAAAAATATATTCTGGGGAAAAGAATCTCTTTTCAATAAATGGTGCTGGGAAAACTGGATAGCCACATGTAGAAGATTGAAACTCGATCGGCACCTCTCACCTCTCACAGAAATCAACTCACAGTGGATAATAGACTTAAACCTAAGACATGAAACCTTAAGCATTAGAGAAGAAAATGTTGTGAAAACTCTTATAGACATTGGCCTAGGCAAAGAATTTATGAAGAAAAATCCCAAAGCAATCACAGCAGCAACAAAAATAAATAAATGGGACTTGATCAATAAAAAGCTTCTGCACAGCCAACGAAACTATCACAAGAGCAAATCGACAAAGAATGGGAGAAATATTTGCATGCTACACATCCGATAAAGGGCTGACAACAAGAATCTATATAGAACTTAAGAAAATTAACAAGAAAAAAATCAAACAACCCCATTGAAAAGTAAGCAAAATACATGATCAGAAACTTTGCAAAAGAAGACAAAATAATGGCCAAGAAACATTTGAAAAAATGCTCAACATCTCTAATCAACAGGGAAATGCAAATCAAAACCACAATGAGATATCACTTAACTCCAGTGAAAATGGCTTTTATCAAAAAGTCCCAAAACAACAAATGCTGGTGTGGCTACAGAGAGACAGGCATACTCTTACATTGCTGGTGGGACTGCAAATTAATACAACCTCTGTGGAAAGTAATTTGGAGATATCTCAAAGAACTAAAAATAGAAATACCATTTGATCCAGCAATCCCATTACTAGGCATCTCCCCAAAGGAAAAAAAGACATTTTATAACAAAGATATCTGCACTTGAATGTTTACGGCAGCACAATTCACAATTGCAAAAATGTGGAAACAACCCAAGTGCCCATCAATACATGAGTGGATTAATAATATGTGGTATATGTATACCATGGAGTACTACTCAACCATGAAAAAACAATGGTGAACGAGCACCTCTTATATTATCCTGGGTGGAGCTAGATCTCACTCTTCGAAGTGAAGTATAACAAGAATGGAAAAACAAGCACCACATGTACTCACCATCAAATTGGTATTAATAGCTGATCAACAGGTGCTCACATGGAAGTAATAGTCACCAGGTGGGTGCTGGGTGGGAGGAGGGTGAAGGGGATGGGTAAACTCATAACTAATGGGTGTGGAGCACACTGTATGGGGGATGGGCACACTTGTAGCTCTGGCTTGGGTGATGCAAAGGCAATATATGTAACCAAAATGTTTGTACTTCCATAATATTCTGAAATTTAAAAAAAGAAAATAAATAAATTAATTGAAAAAAAAAACAGTTCACAAAAAAAAGTTATTGCCATGATTATTTTAAAAAGTGAGATTACAGCTTGGACACAATTGGAAAATACCTCAGAAAGCAAGTCTAATCATTGTTAAACACTACTAAAAAACAGCGATGGGATTTCATTTCAGACATAAACTCTCAAGTACAATAAAAGAAGACATCAACAAAGAACATTTTAGAAGTTGGAAAAGTAAGTGAATGGGTCACAGCAGATTTAAAAGATCTTATACTCTAAGTTAAAATAGGGGAAGTACAGAAGCAATCCTTTTGTACTAAAGAATCCTGAGAGGCTCAGGAATTGGCAGCAATGTGTGATTGGAGTTGAGGCTAAGAATGAACTTGGCTTTACAACATTTAAAGAGCAGGTGCTATCGTTGGGATATTTGACCCTCCAAACCTCATGTTGAAATTTGATCCCAAATGCTGGTGGTGGGACCTAACAGGAGGTTTGGGGTCATGAAGGATGGCTTGGCTGGTCTTTGCAGTAAAGAGTGAGTTCTTGCTCTGTCGGTTCTCACCAGAACAGGTTTTTAGAAAGAGCCTGGCACCTCTTTCCTCTCATATCTCTCTCTCTCTCTCTCCTCTCTTTTCTCTTCTCTTCTCTTCTCTTCTCTTCTCTTCTCTTCTCTTCTCTTCTCTTCTCTTCTCTTCTCTTCTCTTCTCTTCTCTCTCTCTCTCTCTCTCTCTCTCTCTCTCTCTCTCATCTCTCTTTCTTTTTCTGGTCCTCTAATCCCTTCACGCCATTTCCCCTTCCCCTTCCACCGTTAGTGGAAGCAGCCTTAAGCCCTCACCAGAACCAGATGTTGGAACCACACTTCTTGTTCAGCCTGCAGAACCATGAGCCAAATAAACCTTTTCTTCATAAATTACCCAGCCTCAGGTACTCCTTTGTGGCAACGTAAATGGACTAATCAGGTAAAATATCAAATTTTCAACCTCATGCAGCTGTCAAACTGTCCCTACCTCCCTCTTCCCTTCTATCCCCCCAACTCCAGGTCTGAAAGTTTACTTTCTAGAGATAGTCAAGCCTAGGAACTCAGAATTAGTGGTTTAGGGGCACCAGACAGAAGTGAAGGCTCTGGTACTTTTTCTTACTGAAAACAAAAGAATTAAGTGAAAGCCTACATGCCATTAAAAAACCATCCTCCTCCCCTACTCAGTTCCCCAAACACAGGCATTCAGGCACACATACCTGCCAGTCAAATGTTGATGTTGACATGGCAACCTTCAGCATAGGAGATATTTCTTTAGAGGTCATCTGCCTTTGCTCTCTGGAACCAAGATTTTATCAATCTTTGAAATATGAAAGTTACTTTATCTTTGAAATTCTGAAATTTTAGATTTGGATTTATGAGTCTTCATTCATATTGCCAACAACTAGATTTCATTAGTCAAAAGGCTCGTTTCTGTTTTAAGTTCTGGAAAATTCTAAGCCACGATTCTTTTCTAACTATGCTTCTTTCCCATTATCTAAAGTCTCTTCTTCTGGAACTCCTGGTTATCTGCTCTACCATCCCTGTTTTTTTTTTTTTTTTGACTTTTTATTTTTATATAATTAGAGGTAAGCATGCAGTCATGAGAAATAATACATAGAGGACCCATGTAACCGTTATTGAGTTTTTCCAATTGTAAAATCACACAAAACTATACTACAATATCACAACCAGGATATTGACGTTGATATAGTTCAGATACAGAACAGTTCCATCACCACAGAGACTCCTCCTGTTTCCCTTTTATAGTCATGTTGACCTCCTTTCCCCCACCCCACCCCAAACCACCCTTTTCCTTAACTTCTGGTAACCATTAATCTCTTCTTCATTTCTATATATTTTTTTCATTTCGAGAATGTTGTAAAAATAGATTCACACAACGTTTGGGTAAACATTTGCTTTCTTCACTCAGCATAATTCTCTCAAGATCCATCGAAGCTGTTGGATGTACCAATACTTCATTGCTTTTTATGCCAAGTAGTATTCTATGCTATGAATGTATCATCATTAAATCTTTCGCCAGTTCAAGGACATCTTAACTTTTTCCAGTTTTTGACTGTGAATGAAGCAGCGTACAGGTTTCTGTGAGAACAAAGTTTACATTTATCTGGGATAAATGCTCAAAAGTGCAATTGCTGGGCTGTATTAGTTTGCATGTTTAGTCTTAAAGAACCTGACAAGTGGTCTTCCAGAGTGGCTCTACCACTGCTCGTTCTCACAAGAAATATAAATGATTTGCTTTCTCTTCATCCTCACCATCATTTGATTGTCACTATTTTCTGTTTTAATCATTTTGATAGGTATGTAGTAATAGCTCATGTGGTTTTAATTTTCATTTTCCTAATGGCTTATGATGTCGAATAGCTTTTTATGTGCTAATCTGCCATCCATATATGCTCCTTGGTGAAATGTCTGTCCATGTCTTTTGCCCACATTCTAATGGATTGTTTGTTCTGTTGAATTTTAAGAATTTATTTTGTATTCTAGGTGCTAGTCATTTCTAGGTGCTAGTGATTTGCAAATATGTTTTCCTGGACTATAGTTTATCTTTTCATCTACTTACCAGTCTTTTGCAGAGCAAAATTCTCTAATCTTAATGAGATCCAAACTTTCAACTTTTTCTTTTATATATCCTGCTTTTAGAATCAAATTATTCCCCAAGCTATAGATCCTGAAGATTTTCTCATTTTTTCCCTAAAAGTTTTATAGTTTTATGTTCTACCTGTAAGTCCACGATCTATTTAGAGTTCATTTTTATGCAAAGTGTGAAACTTAGGTCAAAGTTCATTTATTTTTGCCTATGGATACCCAAATGTTCCAGAACCAATTGTAGAAAAATCTATCTTTTCTCAATTAAATTATTTTTGTTTTGTTTTGTTTGTTTGTTTATTTGCCTTTGTCAAAAATCTGTTGGGCATATATATATATGTGAGCCTTTTTTTGAGATTCTCCTTTTTGTTCCACACTCAAATGTCAATACCACACCATATTATTTAATGTAGCTATATGGTAGGCTTTCATGTAGAATAGAGTGATTCCTCCCACCTTATTCTTTCTCAAACTGTTTTCAGACTTGTGCCTTTTCATATAAATTTTAGCATAAACTTATCTATGCCTACAAAAACATTCCTAGAATTTTGAAAGGAATTGTGTTAAACCTATAGGTCAACTTGGGGAGAATTGGCATCTTTATAGTTTAAGTCTTCCAATCCATGAAATGGTTTGTCCTCTCCATTTATTTAGATCTTCTTTGATTTCTTTCATAATCATTTTGTAATTTTCAGGATAGACATCCTATACATGTTTTTTGAGTTTATACATAAGTATTTTTATTTTCCTTGAAGTTTTTGTAAATATAGTGTGTTCATTTTTGGTTCCCACATGTTCATTATTAGTATATATTAATGTGATTTATATTTCTGCATGTTGATCTTGTTTTCTGTAACCTTGCTGAATTTATAGATCTAGGAGTTTTGTTTTTTAGCTTTCTTGGAATTTCCTATGTAGAATATCATAAAATACACAAATGTAAACTATTTCATTTCTTCTTTTCCAATCTATAAGCCTTTCATTTATTTTTCTGGCCTAACTGCAGTATCTGGAACTTCTATCACTATGTGGCATAAGAGTGGTGCAAGTAGATACCCTTGCCTGTTTCTGATCTTAGAGAGAGTAATCAGTCTATTAAGTGTGATATTAGATTTATATTTTTTGTAGATATACTTTGTCAGGTTTGGGTAGTTCTCTCTATTGCTGACTTTCTAAGAGATTTTACCGTAAGTTGGGTGCTGGATTTTTTCATTACTTTCTCTATGTCAATTGACATGATCATAAGATTTTTGTCTTTAGTCTGTTGATATGATGGAATGCATCAGTTGATTTATGAATATTGAATTAGCTTACATAGTTGGAATAAATCTCACTTGGTCATTGGGTATAATTCTTTTTGTACATTGTGAGATTCAATTTCCTAATAATTTGTTGAATATTTTTTCATCTAAGACCATGAGATATATTGGAATAAGTATTGGTAGTTTGCCATTTTCAAGAAATTGATCCGTTTATTCTGAGTTGTTGAATTTATAATGGTAAATTTGTTGCTAATATTCATATATTTTTGTTATAGTGGCAGCTGCAAGATCTGTAGTGATATCCCGTTTCATTCCTGATATTGATGATTTCTGTTGTATCTATTTTTATATTTTTAGCCTTGCTAGTAATTTATAACTTTTACTGATTTTTCTTAATAATCAAATTTTTCTTTTGTTGATTTTCCTTACTTTCTGGTTTGAAATTCATTGATTTTTATTAACATCTCATTCCGCAGGGCTATTCACCTGTCAGTACTTTTTCATAGGTTGTGCAGTTCAGCCTGCTTGCCAGTAGGTGGCACCCATGAGTAAGAGCCAGCTGCAGCAAATGCAGATGGGCATATGCAATGCCCCAATGGCAGGCACAAGCCCGGGTCTTGACTAGGGTCGTTGGGGGCGGGGAGCTCCTGTTGAAATGCACTGAGGTCTCCACAGGGAGTAAGAAGCCACTCTAGCTCCACTACCAGGCCTGTGGGAATGCGATCTACCTCCTTATCACACCCTTGTCCCGGTGCTCAGGACACACAGATCAGACAGTCACCACTGTCTATCTGTGGGAAAGCTGTCATTCTGTGTAAAGAGGGAGGAGCCTGACCCCTTGTGTGAGCCTGGGCCCGGAAGGCACGTCTCCCATGGGGACACTGTCAACCCCTAAATGCCCTAGAATGGCCATCCACAAGCACAACTGTGCCTTGCTGAGCTAGAGCTCCCGCTGTAGCAGCCCCAGCTGTGTCTGCAGCACTAGGCAGAGCGGGGAGGAGAAGTCTCCCTCTCCACGTCCCTTGGAGAGCACTAGGCTGCCTGGCCGCTGGGGCAGAAGCAAGGTCCTCCCCAACAGAGCCCAGCACAGTACCTGCTTCTCTGCTGAAAGAAACGCAGTCATTCTCTGCACATGAGCAGGGAGCTCTGGGATGCAGAAAGGCTCAAGCTCTGTTTCATTTGTCTCAAAGGGTGCCCCTTTGGTGTAGTGCACACCGTCTTGCCCTAGAAGTGGCAATCCCTGTGGGGGCATCCTACTGGGGATCCTGGTGCTCCCCTGGGGCTAGCCACCCTGCATGGGTTCTGCATTCCAAGTGAGTGCTGGGGAATGTTTGCAGAGTATCCAGTGAGGTGAAGACACAAGGGCTGCATATCCGTGGGCAGTACAAAGTGAGCGCACGCAGTATAGCGCCTTCCACTGCAGTTTGAGTTCAGAGGGAGAACAAGTGACACTACAAGCTGGTAGCCTGGAGTAATGCCCTCAAGAAGTCCCCAAATCACAGCTCACTCCAGTACTTGGCTCACAAGGGCAGAGGAAACCAGAAGTCTACCACAAGGGCGAAGACATCCCAACTTACCCTTTCTGCAAAATACTAAGTCCCTTGGGCTTTGATCTCTACCAGCTTCCCAATTTCTTTCTTTTTATGAATCATAGCTTTTCCCCATGAGCTCACCGACATGCTCCAGCACTGTCACCTCAACACTCCACTCAAGTTATGACTATCCACCTGCAATCCTGGTTCTTCTTTCTGGGGAGAATTAATGTCCAAGATCTCCAGTCAGCCCAAATTAGTGAGAGGCTAAGAAGTCCCAGGATCTGAAGTCAGCAAGCTAGAGACCCAAGAAGACAGTCTGAGAACTAGGAGAGCTGACATGTAAGTTCCCGTTGGAAAGCTGGCAGACTTGAGACTCAAGGTCATAGTGTATGATTCTTTTTCTATGATGCTGTTTCAGATTTTTTTCTATCATTTTTCTACCTTTTGTGTTATTAATTTCCACTGTGAATTTTTATATTGCCTTCTTTCTCCCATTTTTGAGTTTCATTTGCTCTTCTTTGTCTATTTTCTGAAGATGAAAGTTTAGATTTCTGATTTGAGATCTTTCTTGTTCTCATGGGCTTTCAATGCTACAAATGTCCACTAAGCAATGCCTTAGCTGTGTCCAATAAATTATAGCATGTGTTTTTATCTGTATTCCATTACAAATATTTTTTAATTTCTATTCTGATTTCTCTTGTGACCTATAGTTTTTAGAAATGTGTTTAAAAATTATTAAATATTTAAATATTTCTCAAATTTGTTTATTTTGATTTCTCATTGAATTCTTTTGTGTTTAAGGAGATACTTTTAATTATTTCAATCTTTTAAATTTACTGATATTTGTTTTATGCCCTAACAAATGGTCTTGTGAGAAGAGCTACATTTTTGCTTGAAAAGAATGTGAATTATGTTGGTGGGTGAGCTGAATGTTTCCATAAATATCAGTCTGGTGGTCAATTTGATTGATAGTATTTTTCAAGTCTCATATATCTTGCTGATTTTCTTTGTAATTGTTTTATAAATTATTGAGTGAGGGATATGGAAATCTCCAACTCTATTTTTTGAATTTTCTATTTTTAATTCTAACAGTTTTTGCTTCATATAATTTGAGGTTCTATTGTTAGTTGTATATATGACTATGATTTTTGTATCTTCTTGATATATTTACACTTTTACCAAAATATTACTATTCATAAATATACATAAATATGTTCTTTGTCTTCAAAAATATTTCCGTATTTGCATGGTATATCTTTTTCCATGCTTTTCCTTTCAACCTATTTTTTAAATTTTACTTTAAACTTTCAATGTGTCTCTTTTAGACAGCATATAGCAAGATTACATCTTTTATTTTCATTATGACAATCTTTGTCTTTATGTAGGAGTGGTTAGTATATTTACATATAATTATTAATATATTTATTGATAATTTTTGATAATTTGCTACTTGTTTTCAATGTTAATTTTTTTCACTAGGGAATATGTTTTTTTTATTTTGTACATTTACATGGTTTTGATTTTATGTGTTGCTTTCATAATTTAAAAGGTATTCTGAAAGCAGAGGGGAAATCAGCTTAGTCAAAAGGATATTATATATGTATAACTTGTAGCCAAGAATAAATCAAGTGAGGAACACTGAAAGCTTCAGTGGTTTGACTATAGAGAACATGATAGGAAGTGGTACATGAAGAGACTTAAGCCTTAGACTCCAGCTTCATTGTCAGTGCTTGTGTGCCATGTTGCCCAGGTTAGATGTGGATACAAAGCATATGAAACATAGAAACCCAAGACATTTCAACTATGGTAGAGGAGTCAGAAGAAGTCTCTGAAAAGAACCATTTAGAAAGAGAAACAGGAAATAATGGTATATTGAAAACTAAGACAGGAGAACATTTCCAGAAGAGAATTCTACATTATAAACTTCTGGAGGTCTGTTCCTCAGCCATTCTTGGCTCACTCTCCTTTAGGCTGGTTTCATTTGGCAGTTGCCAATCATTAGCTACAAAGATCTAGTCATTGTACAATGTCCACCACAATGTTGACTGGAAATGTCTTCTTAATATAGAAGAATAGATTGGCCCGTAGAAAAGGTTTTAATGAGACATTTTCTCTAAAGGGATTACTTATATTGTTAGACAACATAAGTTGTGGGTATTTATTAATGGTTATTTATAGATTTACGCTAGCTAAGTAGTATAGATTAACAAAGAGAAGGTCTTGGTAGAATTTTCCTTAGAAGCGAATTCTCCTATTCATTATATTATATTTCTTACGTGTTCCCAAAAGTCTTGAAAAGGTAAGCAAAGATATTTAAGAGAAGTCCAATAATTCAGTTTTGAAGGCTCTATGAGTTTAAGAAACAAATATTTGAAAATGCAAAACTAAGCCTATATTGTTGCCTCAAAGATCCTGAAAGTGTCAAAACTGAAGAAATGTGAGGGTCATTTAAGAGGGTCACTTGACAAAAGCCATGAACTTTAAAAGTACATAGTCAGCAAGATGTGACCCATCAAGGTGGAAGCCAGGAGAATAAGGACCCCAACTTTACTTTTTCTCCTTACCTTGTTTCCAAGCTATTGGTAACATTATTTTTTCCATTTTCTAAATACATATTTATTGAACACCTGTCAAGTGCCAGACACTAGGTACTTGAGGCCCATTAGTGGACAGAAAGACAAAGATCCCTGCACTCAGGGAGATGACATTCTGATATGGGAGACAGATAATAAATAATAGACATAGTATGCAAATAAATAATATAGTTTCTATGATTTAAAATGTTTCCTTTAGTAAAATGTAAAGATGTTTCTCTCTGAGATACCCTGTCAAAACATGTAGCAAATAAAGCCACCCTGCTTGCAATCTTGTGTATAACAAATTCTTTTATCAGCCTTTATCCATTTCTCAGATTTCCAAACAGGGTACTTTAGTTCATTAGTATGCCTTAAGTCACATCTGATCATATAAAATATATTAAAATATATCATGCCTCATGATACATAAAATTTTTTTACAGATTTCAAAAATTGGTGTAGGCCCCTTATAAGTTTATAAGCCAAGGTACCTTTATAAACCAACAGCTGAAACCACAAAAAAGCTGGGTATGACATTTTTTCTCTTGTGTCAGTACTAACAAACACAATATTTTCACTATAAAATTCTCTGCTTGTCAACACGGCCTATTTCTCTGAATAACATTATTTATCTTGCTCAAATATCTTAAATTTGAAAGGAACAGAGAGGCAGTAGAATAGGAAAATTATCATAGTCACATAAAATAGAAATTTCTATCCAGGATATGTGTAAATTTAGAGGGAATGGCAGCAAGTAAATTATAAAAACAAAAAGTACCAAGTTGTTGTAGGCCAAATATGTTTTCTGGACAATGAAGAGCTGAGCTTTTAAGGGAGAAGAAATATAGGCCCAGTTGTTTAACCTTTATGTTGTTAGGAAAGAATGTGTATAGGCAAATACTGAATTTTTAAATATATTTTCCTAACATTTGTTGGATTATCTAGGTCTTTCTAGACAGCATATTATCCACAAAATACTCTGTTATAAATTTTCTTAGAAAATAATTTTAGAAAATTAGATGATTCTAATGAGTCCCACTATTTTTAGCAAGATAATTAGAAAGTAGATAGAGGAAACAAGTTCTAGCATTCAGTAGTACAAGTGGGAAATTATAATTAACAATAATTTACTGTGTATTTCAAAATAGCTAGAAAAGTAGAATTGTTCCCAACCCAAAGAGAAGATAAATGTTTGAGGTGATGGATATCCCAATTACTCTGACTTGATCTTTTTATACAGGTTTCAAAATATCCCATATACCCCCAAAATATTTACACCTATGATATATCAATTTAAAAACTGCAAAAAAATTAAGAAATAATTAATTTTTTTAAAAAATATCACTTCTCATCCTTACAGTGCAAAGAAAGCTCAGTCAGATTGAGACATGCTAGAAATGAACCATTGACATTTGATGCTCTGAAGAAGCAGACCCAGTAGATGAACATGCAGGAAGTTTATCAGGAGTGCTCTTGGGATCAACTCTTTTCAACACAACTATAGCCACTGACACTCCAACTTGAAATAAATGATTACACTGTGGGAATTTTATAATTAATATCAATTTCTTCTCAAAATTGAGTATCTCAGCCAAGAGATGAACACTTTTTTAAAATCATCTTTTCTTTCTCTCCAGTATAGAGTTTGTTCCAGCTCTCCGCCTTGACTAAAGAGAGACTGAGATTCAAATCCATGGTAGTGGGTGTTACACCTACAAGATACTGTTCTTCTCCCTTTGCAAGCACTTTTTAACCACTTGCAATTAAGCAAGATAACAAGATTAGGTCTGGGCAATAGGTTGTGGGTAGAAGTAATGTGAATTACTGGCTAAGGCATAGAAGGCATAGCCAAGACCATCCAGGTGACTCTCCTGATGCATCAGCTAAGAGGCAATGTGGTGTGACAGGGCAAGGGAAGGTGGCAGAGAGCAGGAGGAAACTTCAGCATGAGTAAATAGTTGCTCTGGAAAGCCACCTGCTCTGGTACCAGACTTCACATGAATAAGAAATAAACCTCTGCTATGTTAAGCAATTTAGATTTGAAGGCTTGTTTAAGGCTGCACCATAATCTTATCTCTTCTGATACAATAGCCAGTTGTGCAAAATGATCTGCACATCATACTTTTAAATAAACAAATTCCACTCAGGACAGGGTGAAGGCTATCAAGGCCATTTCCAGTTATGCGAAGTTTATTTGCCCCATCTAGGCCAATATTAAAACACTAGTGAATTAAATCTATATAATTTCTAAAACAACTTTAATTAAAAAACAGAATTTTAGAAAGCTTCAGAGATACTTTTTCATTGTCTACAATGCATCAATCAAATTATTTAATGTTATTTTTATGCCAACATTTAAAGGCAGAGCAAATGATCAGGATTTTAAACCATCTAACACATTTCTTAGAAGAGATGAGGTATTTCCTTTATGAAGAGAATGTGGAATGGAGGGTGACATTTATCATATTGAATAGCATTACAGGTCTCTTATCTGGGCAAGTTCCAAGTTTGAGCCAAGGTCCCCTCTGTTTGCTGTCAATGGCAGGCTGAAAGCAGAACACAAGCCTGTAACTTTTTTCACAGGGTTTCCAAATGCCTGCCACTTCATCACACAATGTGTGGTGTATGCTTTGTCTCTCTCCAAGAATGCTCAAGAGGTTAGTATAATAGGAACGTGAGAGTCAACGGCCAAGGGTGCAGGACGTGATCTCTGGCCATCGGCTATTTTACTATCAATTCTAGTTTCCTTAAGGGGTTTAAAATTGTCACTATGTTCAGAACTCTAAGCACTTGTAACAGCCTCAGGCAGCAAAAAACATGGTCGATTTTCCACTATAATATTATAATAGCCCTTATGCTGTATCATGCTCTCTAGTCTCATGAATTTCTGGGTCTTGTGGGATACGATTCCCAGAGCGGCAACTTTACAGTGACTGTTGCCAGAGTTAGGAGAGATGACACTTGATTTTCAATGTTTAGAAATGGTCTTCCCTCACCTCTTCACAGTGATGGCGTTATTTTTCTGTTTCTTTTTGTTTTAAATAAAAGCAAATAAAATATAATTGCTTTTCTGAAATGTCTTAACACTGCCTAAGAAAATTAGTGAATGATGAAGGTATGAATATAATGATGATAAATCACATATGCCCTAAGATATGAAATCTTATATACTTTATAATGTTAATTTTTACTCTAAAAGAGTTATTCATTCTAGATTTTCATTAAAATATAATAATACCTTTATGAATTGATTGACCAAAGTACATCTACTTAAATATTTGTATTTGCTTTCACAAAATTGTATTATTTCAGACACAAATTATCATATACTTAGAGCTGAATGTCTGCTTTTCTTAATAATTATAATCACTAGACATTAACAATGTTATATTTTCTGATTAAGTTTGTATTTTCCTGATAAATATCAAAGTTTAAAAGAAAAATAAATATTTCTGGAATTTATTGTAGTTCTTCTTAAAACAAAGGTCAAAATATAATGCTACTAGGGAAAATTCATACTTCTTCAATGATTGGTATAACCTGCATAAATAAAGCAATGCCATATTATAAACACTTGTCTGATAGTCTGTTAAATCTGTATGGTTTACAGTGACAAAAAATATTTGCAAAATAAACAAAAAAAAACCATGTAAGAATCATGTTATTAAAAGAAGCTGTTTAATAATGAATATTTGTGAAGTTTCCTCTGTTTTGAGAGGTAATTCCTTAATGACATAAATGAAATAAACTGATTATTTTCCTAGCATTATTAGCTATAAAAATGAAAAGCCAAAAAAATTAAAAGATACCAACCTTTTGTCTAACCTTTGTCAATGTGCCTTCATTCTAATATACTTTTCTGAAAATGTATTTTTTAAAAAAAAAAAAACTAGTTATACTAAATATTAGCATTTCATTTAGGTAACACAGTGGCAACTCTATGGAATAGGTAACTAGTTTTCTGTTTCAAAGTTTTCATTTCATAAACTTTTCTCAGACTCAAATCTATTTAAACCAGGCTACCAGAGAGGATGGTCTCCGTAGGCTTTGTAAGGATGTTTACCAAAAGTAAATGCATAACAAGATTAAGCTCATCAAATCAGAAAAGTGAAAAGCAGAACTTAAAAGAAGCAAGATGTGGTTCATAAAAAGTGAAAAAATTATTGCAGCTACTTTTTTGACTGCATAACTATAATAATTCCCAGACACTAGAAAAAGCCCTGTATATAAATCATTTCATTAAATTCTTACACTAAGAATAAAGCACTATTAATCATATTTTATAGCTGCTATTTCTAAAGCATGATGCATTACATCTGTTATGTATTTCTCATAATCATACTGTGGAATGGGTTACTGTCACTTCATGAGGAATCTGAGCAACATTTAGCCAGGTCCCTTGACCCACAATTGCTGCTCTCTAGAAGAAGGCTTTTGAGTCAATATTTCACATTATTTCCATGAAATAGAAAATTATCTGAAAGCTGAAATTCTGGTGACCAGATAGGTCCTGGTAATTACTCATCTTATTGAATTTAGTGGTAACTCAATTTCTGGTTCTAATTCTCAAAAGGCTTAAATTTTTTTTTCTTGAGTCTGATGACTGTATGATAATACAACAAAATCATTAGTAAATAAGTGGGAAAGCAAATATTTGCATGCTGTGATTCATTCTAATGATTCCCAGGGAAATACACTAATTAGGGGCAGAGTAATGTAGGGATCAAGGGTCCAGGCTCCAGGGTCAGACTACCTGACTTTGAATCCTAGTCCTGCCATTTCTTCTATGTGATGTTGGGAGTAATTTACTTTGCTGAACTTCAGTTTTAACAGTATGTACATCATAGAGCTCCTGCAAGGATTAAAAGAGTGAATTCATTCAAAGAATTTAGAATGGTGCTCAGCCCAAGCAGTTTCTCAATAATTCTTAATGAGCACTGTGCAAGTAACTGGGTACATTAATAAATGCGCCTAGCTTCTGCCCTCAGAGATTTCAGTAGAAAAGATTGACTTATAAAAAAAAATTTTAAACAGTGTGATTAAATTTTTAGTACTTTGAAAGACACCACAAAGAAAATGAAAAGATAATCCACAGGCTGAGAGAAAATATTTAAAATCATATATCTAGGCCGGGCGCGGTGGCTCACGCCTGTAATCCTAGCACTCTGGGAGGCCGAGGTGGGCGGATCGTTTGAGCTCAGGAGTTCGAAACCAGCCTGAGCAAGAGCGAGACCCCATCTCTACTAAAAAATAGAAAGAAATTAATTGGCCAACTAAAATATAGAAAAAAATAGCCGGGCATGGTGGCGCATGCCTGTAGTCCCAGCTACTCGGGAGGCTGAGGCAGAAGGATCGCCTGAGCCCAGGAGTTTGAGGTTGCTGTGAGCGAGGCTGATGCCACGGCACTCTAGCCTGGGCAACAGAGTAAGACTCTGTCTCAAAAAAAAAAAAATAAATAAATAAAATCATATATCTAATAAACACTTATATTCTGAATATGTAAGGAACTCTTACGGCTCTATAATAATAAGAAAAACAACTCGATTAAAAATGGGCAAATGATATAAGACACTTCATGAAAGAATGCCTAATAAGAATACAAACTAATATTCAACACCATTAGTCACTAGGGAAATGCATAGTTAAACCACAAGCAGAGACCACTTCATATCCACTAGGATAGTTATAATAAAAGGTAGACAATAACAAATTTTATCAAGGATGCAATGAAACCAGAACCCTCATGCATTGCTTGTGGGAATGCAAAATGTTACAGCCATTTTGCAAAACAGTTGAACAGTTTCTCAAGAAGTTAAACACAAACTTATCATACAATCCAGAAATTCTACTCTGAGGTATTCACCCAAGAGAAATGAAAGCATATATCCACCCAAAGAATGTATGTGAATGTTCATGGTAGCATAATTCATAATATCACCAAGGTGGAAATTGTTGTCTACCAACGCAGGCGTCCTCAAACTACGGCCCGCGGGCCACAAGCGAATGTTTTTGCCCGTTTGTTTTTTTACTTCAAAATAAGATACGTGCAGTGTGCAAAGGAATTTGTTCATAGTTTTTATTAAACTATAGTCCGGCCCTCCAACAGTCTGAGGGACAGTGAACTTGCCCCCTGTTTAAAAAGTGTGAGGACCCCTGAAGTAGGGGGCCTCACACTTTGGATAAACAAAGTGTGGTATGTTCTTAAAGGAGATACCATACAGCAATAAAAAGAACAAACTGCTGATACATGCTACAATATGAATATGAATGAGAAATACTAGGTGAAAGAAGACAGATGCAAAGGCTTTATATTGTATGGTTTCATGTATATGAAATGCAGAAAAAAATTAAATCTATAGAGACAGAAACAAATCAATCTGGGGCTGGGAGTGGGACCAGAAATTGATAGAAAATGGGAGAGGGAAACTTTGCGGGGGGTGGGGATGATGGAAATGTTCTAAACTGGGTTTTGGTAATAGTTGCACAACTCTATAATCTACTAAAAATCATTGAATTGCACACTTACAATGGGTGATACAGAATTCTAGACTAGCAGTTTTCTGTTTAAGAAGACAGAAGATGGGATCCCAATCCATTCTGGCTTGTAAGGTCTCTGTTGAGAAGTCTGCAGTTAGCCTGATGGGTTTTCCTTTGCAAGTTACTTGATGTTTTCACCTCATGGCTGGTGGAAGTTCCTCCTTCATATTAACTTTGGCCAGTCTGATATCTGTGTGTCTTGCTATCATCTCTTTGCAATGAATTTCCCAGTTGCTGTTGAGCTTCTTGTACCTGGATGTCTAAAATCTCTAGCAAGACTAGGGAAGTTTCCTCAATTATTCCCTCAAATAAGTTTTCCAGTTCTTGTGCATTTTCTTCTTCACCCTCTAGGATATCTATAATTATTATATTTGGCTATTTTACATAATCCCATATTTCTTGTAGGCTTTGTTCATTCCTCTTAATTCTCCGTTCTTTATTTTTGACTGACTGATTTCATTCAAAAGAGTTGTCTTCAAGCTCTAAGATTCTTTCTTCTGCCTGGTCTAGTATATTGTTAAAACTTTCCACTGTGTTTTGCATTTTCTTAAATGAATTTTTCATTTATGGAATTCTATTTTTTTTTTAAATATGTCAATCTCTTTTGAGAAATTTTCATTCATTTCCTGAATTGTTTTTCTGGTTTCTTTGAGTTGGTTTTCCATTTTCTCTTAGATTTCATTGAGCTTCCTTAGAATCCATATTTAGAAGTCTTTATCTGTCATTTCAGTGTTTTCATTTTCATTGGTATCTATTGCTAGAGAGCTGGTCTTCCCTTTTGGGGGTATCCTTTCACTCTGATTTTTCATCCCTCCAGAGTTCTTTCTCTGATTCCTTCTCATCCAGGGCAGCTATCACTTCTTATTTTTGTATTTTCTTTTAGATGCAGCTTCCCTGCCCCCCTCACTTGTAAAGAAGTGTCTGTAGCATATGTTGAGTAAGAACCTTTGGCTTTGCTTGTGAGTACTTTGATGGTGATCTAGGCTCTAGATGGATGCATTGCTTATGGATATCTTTAGCATGGTGGTTTTCTCAGTTGCTAGTTGTTTGTAGGCTGTAGCAGTGAGGAGCTATGTGTTAAGACAGATTCCCTGTCTCTCTTTGATGAGAGAGGATGGAGGTCTTTGAAATCTTTTCTTTTTCCCCAGCCTTGTGGTCTTCTTAGCAGTGTTAATTGTGTTGGCCTGCCCAGTTTGATCTCTGAGACAATAGGTGGTGCTTGTGGGTGAGAATCAACCACACCCTGTATGATTGAGTCAGTAAATGCTGCACAGGTAGTGGTCAGTAGATGGTGTTTGCTGGAAGGAGCAAGCTTCAGTGCTGTTTTGGGGACCTGTGACTGTCTCTAGCCCCTCAGGAGAAGCACTCAAATGCCCCAGGTGATGGGCAGAGCCCTGGAACTTCCAGGTGAGTCCTTATTCTTTACCACAGCAGACACTGGTGGTGGAGTGAGGCTGGGTGAGGCTGGTTTGGGTGAGCCTGCCCTCAAGCTCCACAAAAGCTGGCAAGGTCGCTGTTTCAGCAGGGTCAAAGGTCTGCTCCCAGCTTCTGGGGAAAGCCACTAGGGAGGGGCTGAAGTGTCCCTACCCAACCAGAAAGCTAGATTGTTAAGATAGGGCCATCTGAAATTCACAATCTACATGTCAGGAGCAGGTTTCACTCTTCTCCCCCCTTCCTCGCTCTACCATCTCAGTCTGGCATCTGTCAGCAGGCAGGAGCTCAAACTAGCTGAGCTCCTCGACAATGATGCTGTGGGCTGGGAGCTTCCCTGTCCAGGATCTCACCCTAGGCTGAAAGTATGGCCTTCCTGCTGGGGGAGGGGTGCTCCATGAATATGTTGTGGCTGAGCATGTATGTGCTCCTTTTCAGTTTTGCCCATGCGGAATCCCTTGCCTCCTGAGATTAGTTCACACATCTCCCCTCCTTGCTCCCAAGCAGCACAATAGTATCCTAGGGGTATGGGATTTGGCCTGTGGGCCTGTTCCTGGGTCCCCAAAGATCAATCCCTGACTATGCCAGAGAGAAGCATGCTGGTCCCAAGTTGCCTATGGGGTGCTCAAATAGGTTTATTGTCCCTCCCCTTCAGGGTGTACCCTGTTCTGATGGAAGAGCTGGGCAAGTAGCACCAGGGAAGACCAGTGAGCAGGGAGCTCAAAATCTAAGCCCCCGTTAGTCCTCTGTAGGTCTTTAACTGGAAAGGTTTGAGCCTCTGTAGAAGCCCCACTGTGGTGTATGCACCAACAGGGGGAAGCAGCAGTTCCTAAGAGCCCTGACTCAATTGTCTCTCATGCCAGCCACAAGCAGGGGAGAGGAAGGGGAGGAATATACTCTGGATGGAGGAAAGCCAGCACTCTGGCCATCTCTATCCCTCTCTCTGGAATGCAGCCAGTATCCGAGGGTCTAGTATCTGGGGTCATGGATATCCCCCAGCACCCACTCACCCCCTGTGTCTCCTGCAGTCTGGGCTGGAGTTGAGAAATATTTGTGTGGGAACAAGCAAGATGAAAATTGAGGGGCTGAAGCCACCTGGGGAGGACAATGACGCATGGTAGATAGAGAAGCAATATGGCACCTGCCTTCTCAGCTCCCGTCTGTGGTGACAGGAAGTGCCCCAAGGGGGCTGGCAGCCTGGTACTTTGTCCTCAAGAAGTTCCCAGTTCACTGGCTTTTGGGCTCATGAGGGTAGAATGGCTCTCAAGCAGCTCGGGAGCCTGCTGACTGCCAGATATATGAGGGAGAGAGAAACAAACCACCCACCTACCCTTTTCCCTAGGCTCCAAGCCTCCCAGGAGTTGTCCTCTGCTGATACCTTGCTCCTTCTTGTTCTCCTCCAAATTTCTTCCTATAGAATCTCTTGTAGGTTCTAGCATTTTCCCCTTGTAATTACACCCTATCTATGATTGTTTGTTTTTTTTTTCCTCTCCTTTTTTATCTAAAACGTTTCCTTCTTTCTGAGATGATCTGGCAGCTGGTATCTCTCATCAGCCATCTTGTCTCCAATACTCCACAATAGTCTTATTAATATGTTAAGAAAAGTGAGAAATTACTCTAGGTATATTCATATTGTAGGATTTTTATAGGAATTTATAAACTCTTGATGAGTACACAAATGGTTTTCCTTTTTGTTTTCTTTGTATTTTTAATTGAGAAACCAAAATTATATGTGTTTATGGGATATAATGAGATGTGTTAATATATGGTCTTTCAAGTAGCATTTTCTTGTGGAATGTACTACATGGAGTCATAATTCAAAATTATTTAGAGATGTGTCAAAAATAACACCTGAGCAGAGAACTTGAGCACATTTTTCTAGCCCTGCAATGTCTTGATCATTATTATTTCACCAAAGACCTTATGAGAGCTGGCCATCCACCAAGAAAGAACCTTATAGAATACTTGTCTTTATTGTTGTTAACTGTGCATCTAGTTCACTAGAATATATCTGTCAAATAAATAAAGTCCACTCAAAGCAGTGGATTTTTATAGGAAACAATTAAATTAGAATATGTAGGAAATTTACTGTCTTCTTTTTAATAAGATATAAGTAGTTTAGGAAAGGCATACAGTAACGGAAACATTTATATCTTGAGCATCTTCTATGTGTCACTTGCCAAGCCATGGATTAGGTTTCAGTATAGTAAATAAAAAAGATGGACAAGACTTGGTCAATCAGTTCAATTCCCTCCTGGAGTTTGAATGGAGTGGAGGGAGTAAGGGGATGGAGAGACCAACACTAAACTCTGAGTGTCTTACCATATTTGATTAGAGTTTAGTGTCAGTCTCTCCATACCCTTACTGCTGGGTATGGGAAAAAAAATGCAGAACACGTGTTTACAATCACTAATATGATTGGCAGAAAAGTCACACCCAAGGAGGAACAATGGTCTACCTTCCCTGAAACTGCTTGTGAAGATGCTACACAGGGCCAGTACATGTTGCATCAGACATTGTCAGTCCTGGCCACTTCCCTTGCACTCACCTTTATGCGCACACCTTCAGCTTCTTAGGCTTTCCAACAAGCAGAGCAACTTGGAAATGTTGAGCTTAGTCCTAGGAACAGTCTTCAACCCTGAGCTGCATTGCATGTTAACCCAGAGGTATCTGAGGAATTGAGGCTCAGTTATCCATAGTAACCTGCTCATTAATGAAAATTTTATATTGACTTCCTTCCCTTTCTTGACTGACTTCTCCACTCCCCTACCAGGGCTTCCTTTGTTCACTTCACATTTGAGTTAGCTATCACTGTGTAACAAATTACTCCAAAACATAATGGCTTAAAGCAATGATCATTTTATTTTGCTCACAATTTTGTAGATCCAGAATTCAGAGACCCCATTGTTTGATTCTTCTGTTCTATGTTGACTGAGATCAGTCAGTAGTGTAGTTAGCTGGTAGACTGGCTGGTCTGTAGGTTCCAATGTGGCTTCACTTGAATGCCAGATGACTTGGCAGGAATGGTTGGAAGGCTGGACTCAGCAAGCACTGTCAATCAAAGTGCCTACTGGTATTCCCTTGGCCTCCCCAGTATGGTGGTCTTAGGGTAGTCAGACTTTTTGCCTGTTATTGTATGGCTCCCAGACGGAGTGCTCCAAAGTCTGCTAGTAGAAGTTACCATAATTTGAAGGTCTGGGTCTAGAAACTTGCACAGAGTTACATCTCAGTATTGAGTTGACACAGAAAATACCTGATCCATGATTCAAAATAACCTATGAGAGGGAAACATAAGCAACACCTAGGAATGAGAGAAGTAACAAAGAGTCCATCAAGATCAACTTTGAAGACAGCCCAACCCAAAACATTGGTGTACTTATTATGCACTGCAATGAAGCATCACCTCTCAGAGTTCACAATTCACATAATAATCATGCGCTAGCTCATTTGAAAGTACATGGGCAGGCATGGAGGTGAGAAATACAGACTTCCCAGAAGAGTGCTGCTCAGTGGAGATCTCACTCCTACATAATCCCACAATGACTCTCTTGAGGAGAGTGTGCACACTTGTGTCCTTATGTGTCTGAACCATATGCCAGTCATACCCTAAAGTCATTTCTCCACTAGCCCACTGGTGGCTCTGAGAAACCCAATTTCCACTCCTATCTCAACTCTGAAGCTGACCATGTCATCTCACTTGAGGGGAAGTCATCGGGTTCTGCTTGTGTGTTGATGTGAACAATCTGGGCTGTGTGGAAATGGACGAGAGTCCAGGTACATGTGTGCAAAGTTTGTCTAGGTAAAGCTAAGCTGAGTATGGTTGTTTAGGGTGTGCAATAATATTTTAACTTGATTTTTATTTAATTTTTCCTCACTTATTGTGTTTTTATATAAAGAAAACATGAGTTTTTCAAATCCACACAAAGGATCCTATGGTTGGCAGAGACCTTTATGCTGTATCATATATAACATATTATATCATATCAAGGGGATTTTTTATATCACCTGAGTAGAAGTTGTCAGTACTTTCACGCTAGTTTCCTGAAAATCCAGGAATGCTATTTTTTGTTTCCAGGTTATTGCTAAAATAAATGACCCTATAAGAAATAAGCCTTATGAGATTTAGTTTCTCCTAATGAATGCATTGCAATAATAATCCTTCTGTTACCTACTTCATAGGGTTGTGGAGGGATTAAATGGAGTAAGAGATGTAGAAGTGACATGAAAGCCAGAATACACAAAAGTGTTGGTTAAATGTCTAAATTCCTTGAGAGCAAAGATCATTACTATGCCTGGATCATACTAAACATGCAATAACTATTTGTTGAAATGAATAAAAGCATTATCATTAGTTCTGAAAAAATAGTGGTTTGTATAATTAAACAGAAAAGATACTTTTATCTCACAGAATTAGAACCAATAAGTAATTAGAACCAGTGATTATAGCAAGAAGTGTTATAATTGGCCCAAACTCACAAGAGTTCAAACAAATTATAACATAGGCAACTTTAAAAATACAAAGAATCCTTGCCTTCTGCATTTCTAAGAAGGAAAAATTTGGTTGCATCAGAAATAGGAAATAGTGAGGAGAGAGAATTTTTCTGGAAACCAGGTGGATTATTTTTCAGCTCTTAGGAAATATTGTAACCAGCCACCATAAAAGCCTCTGGCTGAGATGTTTAAAGGTGAGCAGTTCTAGCCTTCAACCAGGCAGTTTGGGGGAGGGGTGAATTGCTGTGCAAAAGAACAGGGAGTCATGTGGTCCAACTGTAAAATAGAAAAATTGCATGTAATTATTTTACAAACAGAGTACAATGATGTGAAAGGAAGAACTAATGATGATGCACTCAGCTTGTTAGAAGCTTTTCCTTCTGGGGAGCTCAAGGTTATAAGAAGTACTGCTCACTGTTTTTTTTTTTTTTTCTTCTTTTCTTCCCTTGGGTACATAATGTTACAATAAACCCTGCACAGAGGGGGTTAATATTGCAAGGATGTTTTTAAATAATTTCTGTGACCAAAGCTGGAGATATAAGTCTGGCAATAATTCTCCCTGACTTCAAACATCTTGTATTGATTGATTAATTATTCCACCAATGAACTAACAGGTATTGACCTTATCTGGTTGAGTAGCATTTAGCCAAAAGTCAGTAATCTACATCGATCACTTAATGGAACATCAAAGCTCAGCATTCTGACAGGTTTATGTCATTCAGCAAAAATCTGTCTATGTTTTGCTGATACCTTGACCTTTTATATCAAGCAGTCTTTGCAGAAAACAAAAAGCAATGAAAAAATTAAATCTTGGAAATAATGCTTTGTTATGTAAAAGGCAGTTCTTCTTGGACCATTGCAAATAGCTCTGCTAAGATCCTATTAAGGTGTTTCTTTGCAATCTGAAAAGCCATTTTCTGCATGCTTGTGATATATGATATTTTGATGAAGCATGAAATTATCAAAACAATGAGCCCTGGGATAATTAACACTAGAGCAGAGCTTCGGAGAGGCAACACTGAACAAGTGGCATTCTCTAGGGAAGGGTAAATATAATGAGAACTTGGGCCAGTGGTTCAGAATGAGCTAGGACCAGATGCGATCTATCCTTGCCCATCCTGAGTACCAGAAACTTGATCAAATATACAGGCAAAATTCACTGATCCTAATATCTATATATCTACCTCAATGACTAGAAGTTTGTTATAAAAACACCAGAAAGCTCTGTTGATAATTTCTAAACCCACTATTACAAAGATTATATGATTTAATATATTTGTGTACAGTGAATATGAAAAATACAAAATAGATTCTCATTACAATTTTGTTTCCTCCTCATTAAAAGATTGGTGATGAAACCCCTACCAAGCATGGCCCCATAAATGGCCTTTGGAGTGATCCTTCTAGGGTCCTCTTCTGTAACTCACATACTACTGTTGTCATGCAAGGCAATAAGGATGCCCACTTTTAGCTTCAGAATTCTATTTTTAAGTTTTAATTATTGTTCACGCACTTGACTCAAGTAGTTACTGAGTACTAAGGCTTTTTAAAATGCCTTTGAAGAAGATGCTGCTACTTTCCAGTATGTGAATATGGTGGTGCTGCCCTTGCAGTTCTGTATCACAGTGCAATGCGCTCTCCGTACATCTCTGCTCCTAAAGACTGCTTTGTGGTTGGAGAATCCATCTTCTAACATAACACTTTAGTGGTAAGTGATGGGCCTGCTGCGTTTAAAGCTCTTTTAGTGGGAAGCAGCTATTCCTGCTTGGAGTCTTACTTAAAATGTTTCTCACAATTGCCAAGCACCATTTTGATCCACTATTTGCTTTGCCCAAAATGCCTTATTTTTCCACATTTGAAGACAAGCCATTTACTGTAGCTCCCCTAGAGTTCGATAAGCTTGGTTTATGTTTATGACTTGTTTAATAAATAAAATTAAAATTTCTTTTTACTAATAATGCTTTTTGATAAATGCTGAATATTTTCCATCACCAATCTGATAATAACTATTAATATAATAAAAATGGTAAACAGATTTCAGCCCCAATTGTAATTAGTCTCGTATTTATTAACTCTGTGGCCCAGGGTAAGTCATATACCATCATTTTTCTTATCTGCAAAATATGGATGTGGGCCTAGAAGAAATTTACGTTCCATTCTACTACTGAAATTTTATTAAGCTTGATTTAATAATTATCAATAATTTATTTCAGAATATGTGGATTGAGAAGTTCACAAAAAGAAAAATAGCATGCTAGAGTAGCTTTTCCTTTAAGCTAAAATGAAATCAGAAAAGGCATGAAAAAAAAAAAGATGCCCTACACCAACCTTAAATGACCATGTAGATGATTTGATTGACTACTAGGCAATGTTCAGCCCCTTTTGGACTGAAAGTTGGTTGATTATTGTAGTGTCCAAACATACACAAAAAAGAAAGTAAAACAAGAAGGAAGGAAGGAAGGAAGGAAGGAAGGAAGGAAGGAAGGAAGGAAGGAAGGAAGGAAGGAAGGAAGGAAGGAGAAGGGAAGGGAGGGGAAGGGGAAGGGGAGGGGAAGGGAAGGGAAAGAATGAAGGGAGGGAGGGAAGGAAAGAAAGGAAGGAGAGAGCATGGAAGGAAAGAAAGAAACCCGAAAAAATATTTAGAGTCTATGAAGAAGGAAGGAGAACACAGACTTTCACCTAGGCCTTCTGTGTCTTTTGTGTTTCATCAACAATGTTAAAGTTCAGAGAATTATTAAAAATCTTAAATGAATAGCTTTCATGTTTGTGTTTTTCCTTTAAATATGAAGTGATTAAATGAAACCAAGGTGGCTAGAAAAAATGTCCAACATGTTTTGTTATGATTTTGTAGAGAATATGATGTATTTTTTGTCCAAAAATGGTTGTTGCTTTTGGCTGAAGCATACATATTAATACTGACTGTTGCCTGACATTTTAGTCACTTCTTTGAATTTTGTTTTCATTTTGTATGAACTGGAGAATTTTGTCTCCTTATATATCTTGTTGCACAATATAAACTAGCAAATTGAATTTACATTAATATTTATTTATTTGTATTATATGCTTAGAGTCTCTGCATACTATGGAGAAGATATATTATTCACTTGTAAAAAATAAAGATGATGTTTACTTTTCCAAAAGCACTATCCTTTAATCTTATAATTTGAATAAGAGTAACACATATCTTCTTGGTAAGACAAGTTAGCAGAATAAACAACCGTACAAGTGGGCAGATCTTCTTTCAGGTAGCTTGGAAAACAAGTATATAAAACATTAGTTAGTATTACTAAATTAGGCAAACATATTAATTATTAAATATCTAGATGTATAAGACATTGAAGAGAATGAGCAACTAGGAATCTAAATATATGAAATTCAATGAATGAACTACAAGCCTTTGATTAACCCATAGGAAGCACTACTTTACTGCAGTTCCAAGGTTCCCAAATGTTTTGGTCTCAGACCCTTTTACACTCTTAATCTAATTATTGGGAACTCCAAAGATCTTTGGTTTATATGGGTTCTATCAATTGATAGTAACAATTAAAACTGAAATATTTTAAAATACTTTTGCTTTATTCCATTTTGAAATGACAGTAAACATTTTACATGTAACACAACCAACAGTTTGAATAAAAATAAACACTTTTCCAAAAAATGAGAAAAATGGCATTGTTTTATTTTGTAGTCAAATTTCCTTAACATGTCTTAATTGAAGATAGCTGGATTCTCACAACTACATCTGCATTTAATCTGTTGCAATATGGTTTTTTGATGGAAGTTAACAAAGAAAATTCGATCTCAAACAGATTTGTAGTTGGAAATGAGAGGAGTATTTTAATGGATTTTTAAGACAATTGTGAATATTCTTTTTTAGTAGCACATCAAAACTCAGTAAGTGGTAGTTTTCTAAAGTTTAGTTTAATGTGGAATCAATAACCATATCAATGAACCAATGAACTTTTTGTACTCTGTTACATTAAAATTCTTTGCTCTGACTTGCATTTTGTAAAAAAATTTATCTAGGTGATTTTTCTAAAAATAGACTTCATTTTTTAGAGCAGTTTTAGGTTTACAACAAATTGATATGAAAGTATGTAGTACCCATATACTCCCTATCTCCCCCAACACAACCTTCCCAACTATCAAATTCCCACATCAGAGTGGTACATTTGCTATAATTGATGAACCTATTTTGAACATTTTTTCATATGCTTACTTACCATCTGTTTATCTTCTTTGGTGAAGGGCATAAATGATTTTTTTATGTCATGAATTTGTCATTTAGAAGCTACAGATTTCCTGAATTATGTATATATTCCAAATGTTAAACATTTCATTCTACAACATCAAAATTCACATTTGTTAATATTCCTACCAATCTAATCAGAGAAATTTTCAGGTATTGTCAAGTATATCATGGTGAATATAAGGATTTCAAAATTCTAATTTCCCCCTGAATGCCCAAATTTTATCACTGGCAACATATACTGCATATTGATTTCTTTTGACAGTATTATTTCATTCACTTTCTGGAAAACATGTGTCAAATACTCAAATCTGAATAACCATAGTTTGTCATTCATTTTTTAAGTGAGAATGATGTTTAAGAAAAAATAGAAATAAAAAAATCACCTAGTCTAGCTCCCTGCTCAAATAACTGCACAGGTGCTTTTCTTTGAGGCAATAAATTATACTTATTTATGCAGCACACACATTTTATGCTTCCCACCTTTTCATGCAGAATACTAAAAAGATACATACTGAGTGGTCAAGGGCAAGTATATCTATCTATCTATCAAGTAAAGTTAATCATTTTATGCTTCATCATTTATAAGTTGAAATGGCTTTTTAATCTTAATTTTGAGTGCATGGCAGTGAAAAATACACTAACTGTAGTATAGTTTCCTGCCACTGATTTGATTTGTGCTAACAGGCCATTGGTTGTACCCGCCGTCAGTTGAAAGGCAAACAATGTGTTAATGTTATTATATAGATAGTTGTGAACTTTGAACCCCCTAGAAGGGTGTTATGGACCTCTCAAGTCTCATGGACCGCTCTTTAAAAACTGCTGCTGCTGCTACTGTGTGTTTTTACCTATTGGTAACAGAAGTATTGAGGAATTGTTGAAATGTGTATACTCTCATTCTAAACAAATTTACATACACAAAAAATTTGCAAACAGTTTTAGGGGTTCATGAACAACCAGGAGGCCACCTATGGACAACTGTAACATAGTTAACAAAACTTACTTAAGCAATAGGTTTTATTAGGCAGCCATGTAGAATTTTCTATTACAAAACTCTGAGAAGCCTTAAAGTTTAAATGCCTATTTTCAAATATTAGATTCTGATATCTAGAAATCATGTGTGCTATACATAATGTCATAAATATTTAAGAAGAAAACCATTTAAATAACAATGATGTTTTTAAAATCAAAGTTTAGAAACATAATTTTTTTAAAATTCCTAGTTTTATACTTTTAATTTCTATTCTATTAAGAAAACTAAAATAAATTTTTTAAGAAGACTATTTAAATTTAGATGTGCTTGACCTTAAATGAACTGGTTGCATGCTCATTTTCTGGTGATTTCAGTTTTTTTCCCCCACCATACTCAGAGGCAAACCGCAAAATAAAGGCATTTCACATTTTATCCTGTGGCTGCCAGTTGATGAGCTCAGGAGAGTATCCTATTTAATACTTAGCCTAAAGTAACAAGTTTCCAAGGCATACATAGAAGAGTAGCCACACTAATGCTGCACACTTGAATTCAGTGAAATTGTAGGCCATTACTAGTATCTAAAATTTTTAAAAACTATCAGTTTGGCACTATTTTTACTCATACAAACAGACACCCATGCTTACACCTTAATAGATACATTATCTGGGAAAAGTGAAAGTAGCCTTTTAGTACCTTGTTGCACATAAACTGGGCTTTATGTATAGAAAGTTACTTTACACGGATAATAAACCTAACATAAAACGGTTATTTCTGGCAGCTAATTTACCTTTATAGTTATAGAGATGCCTTCTTTATAATGGTACCTTCTGAGACTACTTTCTCTGAGTTCAGTAATCAGTGTCAATTACTGCTGGTTTCCATAGAAACGAGACAACTAAAATCTTCATTCATGGACTAGTTTTACAAATAATGTAAACTTTGGAATAACTGCTTACTACAGACGTAATGCTGGAAGCAGATACCAATAAATTTAACCCCTTCAAGTGATGTTTAAAGTTTTGTATATAGTTTTTGCTAATAATAGACCTACATGTTTAAACACAGTGACCTATAGTTCAGACACTAAGAGAGGATTAAGCTGCCTTCCCCTAAAGGGATGTCAAATGAATGGCATAATTTGGAAGCAGCTGTTGAGTAGTCACAAAACCTGAGTTTCTCAGAAGCTTATTGTTCTTCCCAATGTTAAGAGTTCAGATTTTTCTTTATAAAATTGGCATGTAGAACAACTTTCTGCACCCCTCCAAAAATTAAGGAAAGAGAAACACTAATAAGTCTAAATTCATATTGTCAATTATGTGGCTTTAAAATACATTAGTGTTATTAAATGATGATGCCAATTATATAAGTAATTGCTTATTATGTTACTTTAAAACTTTCTGTATTTCTAATGTAAATTTAATGTGTGGAACTCCTTTAGTACTTATTTTCTTTATGCATGCTGTGGCTGTATGTAAATAATGTATTCATATTCCAATTATAGTACATACTAATTAATTTCATAATTAAAATACAATTACAAAGAAAACACAAATCAGAGTTCCATTAATGAATGTGTCTTTTCTTTTTTCAGTTCTATCACTTACTTTAAACCATTTGTCAGATCTAATTTTATTTTGTTGGCATTGCTTCATTTTGTTGAGATTACAGTACATTGTCTGGTTTTCATATTATCTCTCACATTATTACGACATAGCAAGAGAGCACTAAACTTCATCTCACACTGTTTAAGGGATTGTGAAATAACATATTATCTGGTCTTGAGATGCACTAGAAAGGTGGAAGAGCATTCGTTTTTTTGACTCAAAACTCCATATACATTTCAACGTGAGCAATGAAAAAGCATCATATTTCTTCCCTTTTCTTAAGCACCTGGTGTCATCTCTCCCATTTTAGAATCAAACCTGCTGGGGGTTCTCTGATACAATGGCACCTCACATTTTGTTGCAGATATAATTTACAGTCATGAAATGTGCTTTATCAGTGACACTAAAGTTAAACCAAACTTCACTTATCCTCAGAGCAGATTATGTCTGTACTGGTAGGTTTGGTTTCAAGTAAAATGTTTGCATCACTGTCATGTGCCTCAGTGGAGTTATTTGTGCCACATTTGTTAATGTCGGGAGTTTGCTATACATTAAGCTCATTGTTATCTAGCATTTCAAAAGCAAGTTAAAAAAATAACCCAGCAGGGCCCAGCTGAAATATTTTCTTTCAATATAGCCAAGCTGCAGGCATAAAACACAATAGTAAAATATACAATGGAACAAAGTAAAAGGCCTTTATAACGGATCTTTGTCATGCCACTGCAAGTATTTCATAACATCAGCTACTGTTTTTCTCAATTGACATCATATAGGTCTCAGTTAATGAAAAGAGACATGGAGCATATTGCATCAAATAGATGTTGGACAGGAAACAGAAAATGGATCATGAATCCAAGACCCCTAGCTAAAGCAGTCAAATCTCTGAATAGCAAAAGGACTAATGTGTTTTAGCTGTTCTCCCTTCCAGCCATAAACCCAAGAGCAATACTGAAAGTGCTTTCTTTTCTAGGCTGTTCACCAACCCCCTACCTGCCCCATCCCACCATGAAAGCCAGTCAGCAAGGATCAAAAACATTTCCTTTTAAATGAATCATGGCAATCCAATAAAGATGCAACACGCAGATTATGTTCAAATCAATGACAGAACTATAGCCAGTATCAGCAGGCCTCAAGGAACAAAAATTGCTCACAGTCAGGGGGTGTCCATCCAATAATGAGCTATGGGGCTAAACACAGAGCACATGCTATGCTCTGGGCAAAATCCCTCAAGCTTCTACTGTTCTGGCCTCTTTAAGTAACGTTGGGATGTTGTAGTATTATCCTCATTCATACCCTCCCCAGATGGGCCATGATGGCTTAGCTTAGCTTTCCAAAGGGGGCCTCCAATGACACAGTTGTATTCAGGAAACACAGGCAGACAACTGCAATGCCAATATCTAGGAATAAATGTTAAAATAAATGTGGGGCAGGATTGATTTAAAAGAATCAATTCCTGCGCATGACCATTTATAACCCTGAAAAATGAACACAGAGAATAATTTTAAGTGTTGAGAGCACTTGGTAACAGCTACCTATCAATTGTTTCTATGTGCCGCTCATTTCAAATATTTGAGAGGAAAGGAGATATTTTGAAAGGCAAAGGAATAAACAGAATTGTCAGGGTTTTTTATTACTATATGTCTACCACATGTTTTCATTCTTTTAAAATATTTAATAGCATCTGCAAACCTCTCTGATATCCTTATCTATCTCTTCCCCGGCACTTGCTATTATTCTTATATAACACTGAGAGCTAACTTTCATATTGGCACAGCAAGAACACAAGTGATATGTATGCTAAGGCAAAATGAAAGGAGAAAAAAATGATCAAACATCAATCAGCAAAGTCACAGAATACATTTCAGAAGACACAGGTTTCCATGCCAGACTTCCATCAACTAGTTGTTAAGACTTCAGACAAGTCATTTATCCTCCCAGAGTGTTAGTTTCTTCAGCAGCTACATCTTTTCATCTCGGAATTTTCATTTTCAAATCTAAGAGTATGCTCATAATTAAGAGAAAAGCAATCCTGAGTCTTTCACAGTTAATCAAAAGAAAGTCTATGTCCTTTAGGCCCTTTCGACAGCATTTCATGTGCTGTATAAAGATTTGACAACAGTTGATCTACCATGGGCTATTTTTCTTCCTTCATTTTAAAGAAATTATGTGAATATGGGTCACCTTATTTAATCCATTACCTGCTAATAGCCTCTTTTATGATTAGCCCTAAGGTCTAAAATAATAACTAATAATCATCTGCTTATTAGAAAACTGTCTGCTTCTGAAGACACTCCTACTTCCTCTAAACTCAACAACCCATTGTATTTCATGTTCATACTCCCAGGGTTTGCTGATCTCTCTAAGTAGTCATAGCATATGGCACAGTTATCCTCTCTGGGAGGACAGACCCATTTATTTCAAATAGAAAGGATGTATCAGATCTAGACAGATCTATAAAACACCTGTAAGATAATTTGGATTCACAGCAGTATAAAATAGCAAACAAATTTCCCTCTTCAGAAAATGATAAATTACTGTGTTTCATTGAGCAGACTTTTCCTTATCTGATTTGCTTTAAAAATGATAAATAGGTCTCCATAAATCTGAAGGAAACCCAGGAGTCACCATCTACCTAATTGAATCAGAGCTTATATGATTCAAAGAGATAAGAACACATTAAACAAATGAAGATATTTTACATTGCAAAAGTGGATATAAAATTCAGCTTTGAAGAACACAGGGTAAAACTTGGATACTCAAAACAGATAAAGTATCTAAATTGTAACGTAATTAGTAGTAACTGTCTCCATTGATGAATAAAACTCTGCTTGAAGTGTAACTCTTAAATTTGCAAATATTCTGACTAGTTTTATTATGATTTCCTTGCACATTTATTTATTGATTACCTAGTTCCTTGCAGTTTATAATATCATTTGTAGCAAACTTTCCTTTCTGTTCATGACATAGTATTCTCCATTATCAATTATTAAATGTCCCATGGTTTTAATTTTCATCTTTTTAGGGGAAAAAAGTCCTCTTTAAGCTATACATTTGTTTTCCAATTCTTGTTTTCAGCATTTAGCAGGCTTCCTTTCTCACTTTGCTCTGCTCTTGGGCTCTGCTTGTCCATCTTCTACCTGCACTCATGAGACCCCTGCTTCACTTCCTCTTAAATCTTTGTTATGGTTTTTTGATTGTCTACTTTCTCTTCAATTCTTCTCAAGGAGAGTACTAGAGCTCCTTTTCTGACCAATGCTGGGCAAATTTTTGGCTTTGGAATTCTGTTCCGGCTGATTATTCC
Source organism: Cheirogaleus medius (assembly GCA_008086735.1). Classification (NCBI taxonomy): domain Eukaryota; kingdom Metazoa; phylum Chordata; class Mammalia; order Primates; family Cheirogaleidae; genus Cheirogaleus; species Cheirogaleus medius. The sequence continues at coordinate 4,026,793 of VBSM01002608.1, forward strand.
TGCCAAGAAGGCAGGAGGAGGTCGGGACATCATGGTGACTTTCAGAACAGCGTTGTTTCCCTAGGCAAGGAAAGAGTGAGTTTCCAATTGATTTTCATGAACAATGACATAAATATCATTTGTAATCAGGGATCCTTGTCACGTATCTTGAGATATAAATACAAAATCTGTCTTTAGCATGAGACTGGAAGATAATTGTTTTACTTCATTTCTGGAGACCTTTTGAAACAAAACAGAATTCCTTATTCTAAGATGGTTAAACGGATACTACCTAAAATCATTAGATTCTTTTCAGTTTATGGTTATATTCATACCATATGGTTATATTCATCTCTTCATTTTAAGGGAAGTGAGGGGAAGAAAAGAAAAATATAAGAAGGTGAAAAAATAGAGATTTTAAGAAGCTGAGGCACATGTGATGCAATTAAAAAGGGCATTGCCTGAGTAAGTGCAGAAGGCTTTTGAAAATACAGTAGTAAATGAGATCACACTACCCAGCTCAAAATTCCCCAAAGACTTCCTATTCTATTTAGAATGAAATCCAAACTTGTTAATTATCTACAAGATCCTACATTATTTGGTCCTTGCCAGCATCTCCAACCACATATTCTTTCCACTCCATCACCCAAATCCTGACCCCCAGTGAATCTGCTGGAGCTTCACATGTATTCTATCTATTTCCTAAGCGAGCCAAACTCATTTTCTTCTGTATAGTAGCACTTGCTTATCCTTTTGTGGAATGTTCTACCTCCCAATCTACAAACGGGTCATTCCCTCACTTCTGCTGGTACGTGACCTCCTCAGGGATGTCTTCCTTCTATTAGAAATAAAGACAAGCTTTCCTTACCATCACTCTCTAGACCCTCAGAGTTTCATTTTTTTCATAACACTGTAGAAAATATTTCCTAGGATGAAAAGGACTACCAAAAAATTATTTGTGAGAAAATGAATATAACTAATAAGTTTATTTTCAGAGTAAAATGAAATAATGTATAAAGAGTGCCTGGCACACGATAAGTTCTCAAAAAAATCATCTTCTTCTACTGTTACAATTTGCCATAGCTATCTTTTCCCACTGGATTTCCAGCTTCCTCAGAGCAATGTCTATGTCTTTTTTGCTTACTACTCTATCCTTAGCACCTAGTACAGTAGTTCCTGCCTCATAAGAAGTGTGCACTAAATATTTTTCTTTGAATGATGAAAGAAATGATATGATATGATATGATATGATAGGCAGCACTTAAAATAGCTGCTAAGCAAACCAGTGGTGAAGATCTGAATAATACTCCTAGCTCAATCACCAAATATATGAAATTAAGCAAGCATTTAAGTTGCTCTTATTAAGTTATATTGCCTATATGTAAAACTTGATGCTAAGTGCAATACAAGAAGCAAAGGTAAACAGCAATATATGCACCCCTACAAAGCACAAGATAGGGCTAAGAACAACTTGCTTGGTATGGAAATGAGAGAGTGCAGTTGGACAAAGCATACTTATAAATTTAGATAACATGGAGAATAATGTATTAATAACTGAATGGAGGAAGGAAAATGAAGCAAGTAAATATTGATCTATAATGTAAATAAGGGAAAATGATTTTATAGTCCACAGATCACATTTAATTAAGTTTAATCAAGCAAACGATTAATCATGGTTTAATTACAAATCTATAGTTATTATCATGTCACAAGGAAAATACAACCATGTCATTTTCACCAAACTATTGTCAACTCTAGGCATACATAATCCACCAAAATAAAAATCTAAAAATCTAAAAATCAAGTTTAGTAGCACATTTCCAAATCATGAAAAAGTACAAAAATAAAATATTTTAAATTAAAAAAATCTAAAGATACAATCCATACTATAATGACCCAAATATAAGAAGAAAAAAATGATAATTTATTTTAGGACACCTAGAATCTTCATGTAGATAACATAACCTACTTAGAGCCAGAGAGAAGAAATTTAAAGCATTTTTATTATATTTTATTTTTGAAAGCTTGCCAGATCAGTTTATAGCACAATAATGAATCCTAGCTTTCAAAATCTACATGCTGAACTCCTGATTTTCAAACAAGCTCAATCTGCAAAATTATTCCAGAAGTGTTCCTCAAATTTTCCCTTCAACTAAAATAAAAACAAATAGCTTTGTGTTATTCTTATCAACCTTTCTTTACTAATTGTGCATGAGCTTCAAGAAGCTTTTATACATGAATCACTTCTTCTAAAAAATTAAGAATAATTTCTCATAAAATCAGGATAAATTAACTTTTCTGCTTTTATAACAAAAATAGCTTATTTTCTACTAGTTTTCTTTGAATTACCTATTAAATTAGATTTATTAGGTAAATAAGTATTTACTGGATTTGTAGGGCTGTAGTTGCCTGTTCTTGGTGTGCTCTTGGCTAAAGAATGACCAGACACACCAAAAGCAAGGCAAATATGAAAGGACAAGTATTGAGGTAGGACAGATAGGTTCACAGAGCAAGAGCAAAATACATTTGTCATAAATGATGAATGGACCCCCTCCCTCTGTGGTAACAAGAGGGGTTCTGGTTATGGTCTGGGGTCCTGTTTTATAGTGCCTGGATTGGGCCCTCCTCAGGGTTCAGACATCACCACTGAACCACTTTGATGGACAGTTAATGACATAATAATTAGCCTCAGGTTACTCTAGGTCACTTTCCAAATCCTACTGTGCCTGGGCTGCCTGGCTTGAGGGCTGGGAAATTCCCTGTATTCTTTTGCAGATCAATAGGGGTTCCTCCTTCTTCCAAGGTGTGGCAGTTCCTTGGGGCAGGATTAAGGGTGGGACAACATCAAGACCCGGTGGGTACCCTTGTCCTTCTTCCCAGGTGGGTCAATTGCTCAGACAGCACCAAGCAAGGCATCTACCTTTGTCCCTACAAGAGCTGGAATCCCTATCTACCTAACAGACCTAGATTGAAAAGCTTCTTTGAATTAGCTTGAAATTGGCATTTTTCTATAGGCAAGCAGCTAAATTGCAGCACTCCACTCCATATAGTTCAAGTTTAATGATGGATTAAAGTCATTAATATGAAATATCTCTTTTATTTTAAAAAAAGAGAATTGCATGCTTTTGTTTCTACACAGTTAAATTCCCTCTGAATGACTCTTAAATTTGATACTATACTCCCATAACCAATTCTACCAAAAACTGCATTAGAAAATCTAGAAAAAGAAAAAAAGTGTATTCCAGGAAGTATTACTGGGCTCATGTTTTATATTAACTTTAAAATACAAGAATGTGATTCCTTTATCGTAATGATCATAACCCTAGTGAGAGAGGCTGTGGGGAAGTCTCCAACGCTGCCCAAATGGGCAGAGGGAGCCATGCATTTACTGTTTCATGTTCATAATACTTGAAACTGGATAAACTATTTTTCTTTTATTATCTGAATTTTGCCAAGAATTTACCATGCTAAAATAAAGAGGAAAACCTGTTGATGGGAAGAACCCACTTTTTAAGAAAGAAATAAGATAACTCCTACAGACTCACTTAAGAATTAATATCCACAAGAGTAAAAATAAAAGATTTACAAATATGCCATCAAATAAAAATAATTGGGACATCCTAAATGAGAGAACCATCTCCTAAACTGATGCAGCTGATATTCGCAAAAGCAGGATAACCCTTAAGTAGGCAAAAGAACAGGGACCACCCTCATCAACCTGCACTTTCTCTTGAATAGTGGTCCTTCTGGCCTCATAATAGCATGTGACAGAAAGAACTTGAACATAAGTGCTGTACACATTGACATATATTTTGTGACTCATTTGGAAATTTAGATCGCCAGAATATTAAAATGCTTCATTCAAAGTTATATTTTAATGGGATTACTGCATTGTGAGTTATGCTCTAATTACTCAGAAAATTTGTCCTAATTGAATGTCACAAAAACATTCATGAAAATTAATTAACAGTAATTCAAACCTTAGAATTCTATCTATAGGAACTATTTCAGTAATGAAGCATAACCAGTATGTTAAATAAGCATGATGAGGAGCTTTGAACAAAATGCATCTCTAGAAATCTGGTTACCAGTCTCCTTTCTCACAAAATCCTATCTCTGGTCCCATTTTAAAACATCTTTGATCTCGCTAAGAATACAAGAATCATGGAACAGAATCTCTTTCCATTCCTTTTATAAACTGCATATTTGAGCTAGCTGGGGGAAGAGGGGGGTCTTGTTTCAGAACATTTTGGTATTAGATATCTGTCACACTGTAATCTCGAATGAAACTGCAGCTCAGCCACACTGTGAGTTACAGCAATAGTTTAGCTACCCCATGCATGGCAAACAAATGTACATAAATAAATAAATACATAAAGAAGCAAACAAGGAAATAATGAACTCTGAGATATACATATATACACATACATATATATAATTATTTTCAATCCTGAGCTTTTGAGCTTTAAGATGGATTTTTCAGCTCTTTCCATAGAGAATAAAGGATATTAAATTCACTGACATTTAGTAATATATGGCTGCCACTGGGTTATTAATTTTCAATTATGTATCAAGTGACAGCAACAATGCTGTGTTGTGAATGAAATAGCTTTGATTCTCCATTAAGTGTGAATTCAAAGCTCAAATATAGATGCACCAGTCATGATAAAGGTAAAATCCAACAGGGGACCTGCCAATAATAGGATTTAGTTTAAACAGCTGTGTATTCCACTAGTACTCTCCCTTCATTCTATACAGCAAGGAGTGACCATTATAATTAAGAATTAAATGTACTAACACCAGAGACTACAAGAAAATAAATTCAAGTGTCACCAACAACATTTATTATAGCCATAATTATGTATTTATTTGATTAATTTCTATTTCCTGTCTGCATCACCAAAATGTGTATACAAAGAGGGCAGATACCTTGTCTTTATTATTCATCATGTATTCCCAAGTAATCAGAAGAATAATGTGTAGCACAGAGTAACATTTAGTAACATGATGGATTGAAATGGATTGAAGGATGAATGAATAAATTAATAAAAAAATTAATGAATACTGGAATTAATTCTAGAATGGAGATTTAATTTTTAAAGTATAACAAATATGTTTTTATTAATTAATTTTTATTCATAGTTGACACATTATACTATATACTGATGGGGTACAGCGTGATGTGATGTTTCAATCCATGTATACATTGTTAATGATCAAATCAGGGTAATTATCATATCCATCACTTTAACCTTTATCATTTTTTGTATGATAAGGATAACATTCAAATTTTTCTCTTCTAGCTATCTTGAAATGTACACAGCATTGGTATTAACTGTAATCACCCTGCCATAATAGAACAGTAGAATTACTCTTTTTGTCAAACTGTATGTAACTTTGTACCCGTTGACAAATTTTCCCAATCCCTTCTCCTCCCAGTCTCTGGTAACCACTTTTCTACTCTCTGCTTCTAGGATATCAACCCTTTTAGATTCCACAGATGAGTGAGATCATGTGGTGTTTGTCTTTCTGTGCCTGGCTTATTTCACTTGGCATAATGTCCACCAGGTTCATTTAACTTTACATGCTTCCTAGTTAATGACCAACTCTAGACACTGATTTTTTTAAGTTATTATAATCAGAAGGCTTTTTCATTTGTAATTCATTCCCAGAGCTGAGAGAGAAGAGAGAGATTTGATTAGGAATAAAACAGGAAAGAGCAATTAAAAGTGATTAAAACAAATACTCCTTTCACATTAGTTAAAAAATAAAGTCTAGAGAATATTAATGTAGAAGATCAGTCATGGATAACTGTATTTGTTTCCTCAGGCTGCCATAGCAAAGTACTACAAATTGGGTGGCCTAAAACAACAGAAATTTATTCTCTTATGGTTTTGGAGTGTAGAAATCCAGAGTCAGAGTGTCAACAGGTAGCTCCTCTGGAAATCTGAGGACGAATATGTTCCTCTCTCCTAGTTCCTGGTGGCTGCCTGCAGCTCCTGCAGCTACTTGGGGAGGTTTGGAGCTGCACAACCCAATCTCTACCTTCATCTTCACATGGCATTCCTATCTTTGTCTCAATGTCTCAAATCTCTTTTCTCTCTTATAGAGACACCAGCATTCAATTTAGTGCTGACCATAAATCTAAGATGACCCTATCTCAAAATCTTTAACTTAATTATACCTGCAAAGACTCTACTTCCAAATAAGGTCATATTCACAGATACCAGGACTTAGGAATTTGACATATCTTTTTGGGAGACACAATTCAACCCACTGCAGCAACTTTTAGGTATTGGTCAATGGAAGCCAATATTAATCCTTTTAAGAACTATAAATTTAGTTAAGCTCACCTATTTCCCTGTGTTCCCCTCTGAACAGAAGGCTCTGATTTCTCAACATACAGGTTCAGATGTACCCCACATCTCACACTAATGTGGTTTAGTCCTTCCTTTTAGATTGGATTCCTGCCTATCAACTCCCGTCACACTGGCCAATTGGAATAATGACCACTTGCGTTTCCAGCCCCCAAGTGTTAATTCCTGCCTGCAGCTAAACAAATCCTATCCACTTTGACTGCTTACCACCTCCCTTAATATCTACAACACCTCCATCTAAAACACTACAGAGGCCTGGACACTGAACTTTGCTCACCTATGGTTTCTTCTCTGTCCACCCTCCCAGCCTGTGGTTCACCTTATACCACACATTTCCTACCAGGTATGCAAACTCTGTCTTACCTGTGTTGTCAGGAAAAATCACCCTGTCTCAGATATTCAACTATTCAGAAAATGGCATCCTGCCCTAATGGTTACTCTTCACTGAGCTATGAAGTTGCCTGAAATTCAACATTAAAGTGTTTAGTCCTCAAATGTCTTCTTATAGAGAATTGCTTAAGTTAGATTGTGTTCTGACAATAGAGAGAGAAGAGCTGGAAGCCCTTAGGAAATTCCATGAGTACTCAAGGACAGCATAAGTCTGGGAACCAACTAGATGCTCCAGAGAAGAATCTGCTTTTTTCGAATATTTCCTAAAGTCATCGTGCCTTCAGTCCAATAACTCCAGTAACATTTTTACTTCCTTTTCCTCCAGTTATCTCAATGTGATGGTGAATATTGCAGACTGAGATTGTCACATTTTCCCAAAATGCAATTAGCATTATTTTACTTCAAGTATAATATTGCAGACCCTGCAGAAATTTAAGTAAGATAAAAGTAGCTCTAACATATACTTCTCAGAGGCTTGTGAAAAATAGTCTTCCCAACAGATATGAAATTCAACTGGGTATGGAAGGCACCATGTTTTCCTCAATAAGACACTGAGCCAGAGGGAGGAAAGTTGACTTTCTATCCTAAGTAAGCCATCAACCTGCTTTGTGAACTCAGACTATTGCCAACTTAGCTTCCTCCATCCATATCAACCAGCATAGGTATTAGATTCATTTGAACTACAAAAAGATAGTTATAATCATTAGGCAGGATTCAATATTACAAAAATAAAAGAGAATTGCTATAGAGATCTGCTGGATCCAGGAAGTAGCAGCCATTAGTGACACTTCCCTAAATGTTGACACCTGGTGCTGTAATGCACATTCTTTTAGCAAATTGAAACAAGGACCTTGTATTCATTAAAGCGAAAGCAGAGATCACAAATTCTGGTAGTCTGTCAAATTTTAAAAGTTAATAATTTCATATCAAATCTAAATTTCCAGCTTCTCTTGAAAGATCAGAAACTCTCCGGCACTAATCCTGTATCTGAACAAGGCATTAAACAACTGGAGCTGAATGATATTGCTCACTTCAGACAGGGCATGGGATTTCTAGTTTGCCACAGTCCCCACCATGCCCTCTTGTTTCCTTGAGACTGAGGTTGAAAATCGATTGCTATGCTTGTTCTGTTTTTCCAATACCAGGCCTATTTCAGATATTTACAACACAAACCTATCCTCTAGAGGAATTGACATTTGCAACTTGTGGTGTAACATATCCCAGATACACCCTAAATGAAGATATGTCAGTATTGGTTGTCAGGCATTATCTGTGGAAGGATGGGTCTTTTACAATGTAGACTTCTAGAGGGAGGATGGACCTTGATTGTGCATCTCTGCTTCCTACACTAGTTATCGAATTGTGAATTTTCTAAGTGCCAGGAATTATGTGACCCCAGGATTTTTGTGTTATCAAAATTCTATCTATGAAGACCACAGTGATGCTCTGGAAAGGACAATGCAGTTCTGGGTATCAGTAAACATTTTGTCTTTCTTTCCTTATAGAGCTTTCTCTCCAGGCTGAGCTTCTCCCATTTTTTGTTTAAGACTGCCAAAAGAGTAGACAGCCATTTTAGAAATATACCTTGCAGCATATATTTAACCTTTGTATTAATTTGAGATTGACTATCTTCTTCCATCTTGTGGAAGACTAAGGCCCTGTCTTTTGGGCATCCTCTGTGTAAGAGCCCATTTAGGTTTTTGCAGACTTGAAAGATCAGGCAAGATTGATCTGTTTGCAACGCAATGCCTCAAGCTGACCAAGGATAAAATTTCATAGATGAAAAACAAATAAAATCAATTTTCATCTTTTCTTTAGCTAAATCTTGCTAATAGCAGACATTTCAAACTCTTTCAGCTCCCTCAGCTGCTTTTGAGATTTTTCCACACCAGGACAGAAGAAAAGTGAAAACAATTCTATAATCATAATTCAAAATGAAGTCCATTCTCTTTCTCACATAAGAAAATGAAAAGGGTAAGGGAGGAGAAACAATGAATATGCAGCATATTGGGATAACTGGATGCTCTATAATTTGTTTTTCAAGAATTTACCAAGTTATCAAAGTAACGATATGTTTCCCTTCGTTTGTGTGAATGTTAGTAGATGGTATAAACATTGTATACATTATGAAGCTTTCTGGGTAGCAGCAATAGTTAGAATCGTAAGACTTTGGCCCAATGTGAGTGGCTCATGCCTGTAACCTTAACACTTTGGGAGGCTAAAGCAGGAAGATCACTTGAGGCCAGGAGTTCAAAACCCATCTCCTTACAGAAATTAGCTGGCTGTGGTGATGCATGCCTATAGTCCCAAATACTCAGGAGGTTGAGGCAGGATGATTGCTTGAACCCAGGAGTTTGAGGTCACAGTGAGCTATGATAACACCACTACACTCTAGCACAGGCAACAGAGCGAGATACTGTTTCAAAAAAAAAAAAAAGAATCACGAGACTTCGTTTACACAGTCAAATTATATCACAAAGTAAGACAGTCGTCTAAATATACTACTTTAATGGTTGGCATAGCCTGTTCTTCAACTGATGGAGAGTATATTAGTCTCATAACCTGACATCAGCATAGGTGAACAAACTGAGAGTTTTAAAACCACTGAAATTGTCTCTGACTTCATCAGTATTCCTTTAACCTTTAACCTTTACTGGGAAAACTATATGCTTCATCACAAACTAGAGTTCCCATTAGAGTCAGCCTTCACCTTGAGACTTCAGACTCCTGGAAAGTACCTGACTTCTCTCTTATTAATTCTAAATAAATATTGCTGATAAGAGAGATTATAAAGATGATCACTATTTGTTAGGGTAATCAAAAATTTCACCTGGGTCCACAAATTCCTGACTCATATATCAACTCTTCACAATAACCATCCATTGATCAAGTAATCATTATGCTAATTTTAACTACTTCATGTGTCAAATTCCAAAATACAAAATATATATTCAAAATGACTATTATTTTTTTAAAAGTAAACAAAGATCAACACTAGTTAATGGTATATATGTGGAAGTGTTTAGGGGTGAAGTCCGCAACTTTTAAGAACTTCAAAAAATAAGACGGATTGATGGATGTCTAGACAGATGATGGATATATATATATAATAAAACAAACATAGCAAAATGTTAATTGCAGAATCTAGGGTAATGGATAAATGGATATTCATCATACAATTCTTTCTCTTTTTTGTATGTTTAAAAATGTTCATAATAAGAATTCATAATAAAATGTGGAGGGAAAAATTTAACTGAGGTATGCCATTAAAAATATTAAACAACTGGAGCAGTGTGGGCACTGACCAATCAAAACAAACGCTACCCGTAAACAACTGGTTAAGGACAGGATGTTACCTGCATTGAATCGTCCCTGTTATTTGCTCTGAAATCCAGGAATTTTTGGAGGTACTAGAAATATAATTATGAGGTAGGAGCCTTGACCTCTAAGAGGTGCCCCTTTTATGAAATATAAAGGTTTAGACAGTAGTATAATCAACAACTGTTCACACAACATGAGAAAATAAAATTCTCCTGACTTTAATTAATTCGTTTTTCCTGCTGAGTCCCCAATTGCATAGCAGAAGAAAAACAATTAACTTTTCATCAAGTTTTACACTTTATTGTGATCTGATCATTTAAATGGTTCCTTTGGGGTAGCAATGCTTTCTCTTAGAAAAACAAATGTTTTATCTCAGACTTCTCTTCATCTCCCTGGCTCCTCTCCAAGATGTCATCTGAATGTATGTGCCACAAGGCAGGAGGTGTATGGTTTCCACAGTCTCTCAGTACAGAGCATGAGTTAGTCTTTATCTCCTAGCACTGTCTTCTGACCCTCTGGTCTCCAAAGTGATGCCCTTCCTCCACCTTCTTTGCACTGACATCTGAATTCCACAACTGTGACAGTTCATAGTCTCTGCTGTGCTTGGTCAGAGCTCTGAAGATTTCCCTGTGCCAGGGTGCCCTACTTTGGCTTTCCGAAGTTCTTTACCCCTTGCTGTGGGGCCTGCAGTGACTCGTTGGTCTCACCTGTGCCACACAGGAACCAACCTTGGCCCAGGAAAGACCTCCTACAAGGCCTCTTCTTGCTGGAGCAACCAACCAAGTTGCCAAGTTGCCTTTACCAAGAGCTGATGCATTGGCATTCAGGTAGGTTTGGAATAATCTGGGCAAGGCCTCCTTCTACAAGCCCTTCTTATGCCCAGCGACTCTGTCACCTTTCCAGTCCGTGTGCCCTTCTATGATCTTCGGCCTCATGGGATTGGGAGGAGTAAGAGAGGGGCAAGTATTGACGCCACATGCTTTATAACTTCCTTCAGTATTTTCTCTTCCAGCAACAACAGCATGTTAATTTTATATTGCTGCTGTAACAATTGGCACAAAGCAGCTTAAAACAACATTCATTTATTATCTTACCATTCTCTAGATCAGAAGTCTGGGCACAGCATGGAGCAGCTGGGCCTTCTGCTTAGCTGTACGTGGCTTGAATCAAGGTATTGCTGGGCTGCATTCCTTCTGAAGGCTGTATGGAAAAATCCACTTGGAAGCTCTTTCAGGTTATCGGACAAACTCAGTTTCTTGTCCTTGGGAAGCTGAGGTCCCCACTTCCTTGCTGGCTGTCAGTCAAGAATGAGTCTTTGCTACTATAAATTGCATGCGTTCCTTCTCATCATTTCCATCTGGCCTCTCTCCAGCAACAACAGAATATGAGTCTCTCTCACACTTCAAATCTCTTCCTCTTATGCTGTATTTCTCTGCCTTCCTCTTTTGCTTCCAGCAGGAAAAGTTCTCTGCTTTTAAGGGCTCCCACGATGCAACTGAGCCCCCTGGATAATCCAGGATAATCTCCCTATTTTAAGGTTTCTAACATATTTACATTTGGAAAGGGGAGGGTATTCTGCCGACTAAAGAGGTATTAATGATTTTCCTCTTCCTGTATGGACTTCCCTTAGGTAAAACAATTTGATCTAATCAGTTAGGCTACCATTGATATATTACAAGAAAGTCAAAAAACTTATAAAATCTCTCCTCCATAAAATTTGGCACAGATAATGGTGATAGCCGCACAACTTTGGAAAATACTAAAAGCCACTGAATGTATATACTTTAAAAGGGAGAATTTTATGGCATGTGAATTATAACTGAAAAAATCTGTCATTTAAAATGAAAACAAAAACTTTGGCTTGCAACACTGTTCTGCCCTAGGAGATAAGTCTATTCACATGGCAGCCTGCAGAAGAACAGATATAAAAAGAAAATTTTAAAATTTAGGCTTATTTACAAAATATCATCCTTATTACACCTACATGAGATAATGAGGTAATAACTGCTAATACTTAAAGGGCAGTCATCATATGGTAGGCTCAGCCTGAATGTGGTATGCATATTAGCACATTTAATCCTATCAACAAGTCTCTGAAATAGATAACAGTAATGTGCTCATTTTACAAAGAAAACTGAAGCACAGAGAGTTTAAGTCAAACTTGCCAATGAATGCTGGCAGCTGGGATTCAAATCTAGGCATTATGGGCTCCTGAGTTCATGCTTTTAACCGCTGTTATAAAGCAAGAAGGCCTTTTACAAGAGCACTGGATGACAGCGTAAGATTTAGACAGACTGGGGTTTTATAGCCAGACTTACTTTTTATTAATTATAGTTAGAGGGGGCTAGTTATTTTATCTGAAACTCAATTTTCTTATCTGCAAAATGGTATGTATCAGTTTGCTGGGACTGCCACAACAGAGTACCACAAACTTAAGCAAGAATTTGCCTGGCTTAAGAAACAGAAATGCATTGTCTCACAGTCCTGAAGGCTGGAAGCCCAAGATCAAGATAACAGCAGGGTTGGTTCCTTCTGGGGGACTATGAGAGAAAATCTGTCTCATGCTTTTCTCCCGGCTTCTGCTGGTTTTCTGGCAATCTTTGGCATTCCCTGGCTTGCAGGTCTCTAGTCTTTATCTTCACATGGCATTCTCCCTGTGGGCACGTCTCTCTGTCCAAATTTCCTCATTTTATAAAGACACTACTCATATTGGATTAGGGATACCCTAATGACCTCATCTTAACTAATTACATCTACAGTGACCCTAATTCTAAATCAAATTTTAAGGTAATTGGGGTTAGGACCTCAACACCTGAATTTAGGGGGGACACAATTCTACCCCTAACAGAGCATAATTATATCTACCATGGAGGGCTCTGTGAGAGTAAAATCAGATTGTGCACATGAAGTGCCCAGAACGGTGCCTGGCCCATAATAGAATGTCTGTAAATGCAGAGTTACTGCATGAAACATTGATAATATTAAAAGCAACCAAGGAGTTTTTAGAGTAGAAATGAAGACAAAAAGGAAGATAATTAATCAAATTCTGATTGGAATCTTGTAAGTAATTTTGGCAACCCAAGTACGCCTCAGAGCCTAGGAGATTCTCCTGCCTAATCTAACCTCAGATACACTTGCCCTGCCAACTTTGCTCACAGTTCCTCTTCCTGCTCTTGACTAACCCATTGCACAAATATATATAAGCAGGGAGGAAAAGAGCACAGGGAGGAAAAGAGATGTAAAAACCAAGAAGCACAAAGCTCAGGACTCTTCCTAAAGGGACCTTCAAGTTTTTCAAGTCCAGTGTTAGGAAGAAAGATGGCCTGTGTCAAAGGTCAAAAGTCAAGTGTAAGGGAATGAGTAAAGGACAAGAATTCAGGAGACCAGATCTTAGTCCCAGTTTTGACTAATTAGCTGTAGGACTTTGAGTCCCTTGATCCGTTAGCATATTTGAATTTGCTTATAGAGAGTTGCTTTTTTTTTTTTTT
>VBSM01002608.1:4046310-4079059 GCA_008086735.1 Cheirogaleus medius
AGCACCACATGTACTCACGAGCAAATTGGTATTAACGGATCAACACCTAAGTGGTTAGCACATTTTTTAAATGCATTTTTGAAACATATCTATCTATACTAGAGGTGGGCTGCAAATTCAATTCAGTGCTTCCTAGCAATAAAAGCAAAGAATAAAATAAAGTCAGTGAAAAGATTCATGATATCTATAAGAATTCAGACAAAACCTCAGGAACAGATAGTTTTCTTGATGCTAAAGACCTGAAATGAACTTTTCCCATGAATTTTCATTAAAAGGATACTATGAGATGGAACAGACCTACCACCTTAGCAATGTTCCTTTAAGAACTGGAAGTAGGTATCCTTTGCTTATATAATGCAAGTCAATGTCATATACCCAATTGAATTGAATAAAATCAATTTTAGAAGAGGCTAAAACTACTTGGTGGAAGTATGCAGCAATCTGATGGTGGGATCCAAAGGTTTTTGTTTTGTTTTGTTTTGTTTTGTTTTAATACATTTGATGGCTTTCTTAGCCTTCAGTCAATCCTCCTTGATTATAATTTATCAAAACCAAGATTTTGATAGGAATTGAACAGCAAAGAATTCAAAATTGTGTTCTCTGGCTAGAACGTGCAGTGCAGATATTCTGAGCTGCTGATTAAGGGCAAATCCATATTCTTTGACAATCAGCTGAGTAGGCTTTCTATAGTAATTAAATTGCTTAATCAAGACTTGTTGCTGAATAGATGGCCACCACACCTCCACACAGAAGTGGGTCAATAAACCCTATTGGCAGAGCAAACAATTTCCTCAGACCTCAGCTCTGGGTCTGCTCCAGCACATTGACAAAGATGCAATCAAGTCCTGAGAGTTCCCTGCTTTAGAGCATGGGCATAATAAGGCATCAATTTAAGCCCTACTTTGAGCCATCTGACATCTGCTCTCTCTTCTATGTATGATATTTGATCTGCTGAATAGAACTGGATGGTCTCAAGCTATTAAATACTGGGTGACATGTGCTAAAAAGAGCAATTTTTGTTTTGAAACAGGTTATTTTGAACCATTCTCTATAACAACAATTAGCTAACAGAACTTGTTGAAGCCATTTGCTACTTAGCACATTAAAACAAGTTGGAAGAAGAATGAGTAAGTTTTCCATAATATTAATACAAGTGCCATAAGAAAAAGAGGACACTATTCTTCAGCAGGCTGAACAATCCCTTAAAGAAGCAGGAGATCCATATTTAAAATGCAGAGAGGGACCAGCCTCATACTACTAGAGACAGTGCAGAGCAGGCAAGTGGAGGCACAGGGATGTGACCTGGAGGTCAGGGCCAGGCTTCGGGGTGGAATTCTACCTATTTGATGTGACCTAAACCCATCACTTAACCTCTTTATCCTTCCTCCATAGAATGAAGGGAGAAGGAAATCCAGAAAAGATCAGGTTCTCAACCATTTAAAGGCAGGGAATTTCTTCAAATAAAATTTTACTTGTTATCCCAGAGTATAACACAGGTGAAGGTAAAGGTGGAATTGCTCTGGATGAAACAGGGCCAAGGGTATACTTACTTTTTTCTGTCAAGACAGCCCTTATACGGATTCTGAGAAAACCCTAAAATTGTATAAAATAAAGTTTTAAAAATAAATTCGCCTAGGTGATCTAGTACATCAATGCTAAATGAAACAGACATTATCTAGCAAAATATTTTTATTGTACATTTGAAAAATTGAAAAGCACTGAATTTGAGTGGCTTTCCAAATGCCAGGGCAGTAACTCAGAATATTAGGCTCTTTATCCAGGAATCTGTTCAAGATATGTGAACCAAATTAAAGAGGAAAAATATGTATTTTTGGAGTGAATAGCCCTCTACATAGTGGGTGCTGAGTTAATGTGACTTGTTGAATCAAATTAAATTGAGATACTTTGCCATGTTCAAATAGTGTTATTGAAGCTTATCATCAATTGCATTTTTTTACAATACTAAAGGATCAGATAAGATTTCATGACCTCCTTGGATAGTGAGAATGATCAGCCTCTCCTCAATCAAGTTGTCCCCCTCCCCAACAGTTCAATCAGTGGCTTTGGCTTGTTCTTTCTTTCTTTTTTAATTTATTTCAAAATATTAAGGAGGTACAAACATTTTTGGTTACATGGATCATGTTTGTAATGCTTGAGTCACGGTTATAGGTGTGCCTATCATTGATAGTGTTCACTGTAACCATTAGGTAGGTTTTTGACCCTCCACATCTCCTCCCTCCTCCCTGCTTGATTTTCACTGAGTTTTACTTCCCTGTGTGCACATGTGTGCTCATCAGTTAGTATCAATTTAACAAGGAGTTCATATGATATTTGTTTTCCATTCTCAAGATACTTCACTTAGGAGAATGGTCTCCAATTTCATCCATAATTACTTTTGTTGCAAAAGTCATTAAGTATTCCTTCTTAATGGCTGGGTAGTATTCCATGGTATGCATGTACCACATTTTATTAATCCATTCATGAATTGATGGGCACTTGGGTTGATTCCACATCTTTGCAATTTTGAACTATGCTGCAATAAACATTTGAGTGCAGGTGTCTTTTTGATAGAAAGACTTCTTTTCCTTTGGGTAAATACTCAGTAGTGGGATTGATGGTAGGTCTACTTTTACTTTTTTGAGAAATCTCCATACTGTTTTTCATAGAGGTTGTATTAATTTGCAGTCCCACCAACAGTTATAAGAGTTTTTTTCTCTCTGAATCCAGACCAGCATATATTATTTTTGAACTTTTTAATAAAAACCATTCTAACAGTGGTGAGGTGATATCTCATTGTGGTTTTAATTTGCATTTCTATACTGATTAGTGATATTGAGCATTTTTTCATATGTTTATTGGCCATTTGTCTATCTACTTTTGAAAAGCTTCTGTTCATGTCTTTTAGCTCTCTTATCAATGGGGTTGTTTCTTTCTTACCGATTTGCTTGAGTTCTTTGTAGATTCTAGTTATTAGCCCTTTATCACATGTATAGCTTGCAAATATTTTCTCCCATTCTGTAGGTTGTCTATTTGCTCCGTTGATTGTTTCCTTAGCTGTGCAGAAAGATGCTTTTAAGTTTAGCCAAATCCCATTTATTTAATTTTGTTGTTGCTGTGATTGCCACTGTGGTCTTGTTCATCTAGAAGAGTTTTTCCTACATTTTCCCCTAGAAGTTTTATGGTTTCATGCCTTAGATCTAAGTCTTTTATCCATCTTGAATTATTTTGTTGAGTGGGGAAGGATAGGGGTCCTGTTTCAATCTTCTGCATGTGGCTATCCAATTTTCCCACCTCCATTTATTAAATAGGGATTCTTTTCCCCAGTGTATGTTGTTGTCTGCTTTGTCAAAGACCAGTTGGCTGTAGGTAGGTGGTTTTATATCTAGGTTCTCTATTCTGTTCTGTTGGTCTATGTCTCTATGTTTCTACCAATACCAAGGTGTTTTGGTTACTACAGCCTTGTAGTGTAGTTTGAAGTCTGGTAATGTGATGCCTCCAGATTTGTTCTTTTTGCTTAAGATTGCTTTAGCTATTAGGTCTCTTTTCTAGTTCTAAACAAAGTGTAGAATTACTTTTTCTTTATCTCTGAAGAATGACATTGGTATTTTGATGGGGGTTGCATTGAATCTGTAAATCACTTTGGGTGGTATGGACATTTTAACAATGTTGAGTCTGCCAATCCATGAGCATGATATGTTTTTCCATTTGCTTGTGTCCTCTGTGATTTCTTTCCCCAGTGTTTTGTAGTTCTCCTTGTAGAGATCTTTGGTTAAGTATATTCCTATGTATTTTATTTTCTTTGTAGATATTATGAATGGTATTGAATCTTTGATTTGACTCTGAGCTTGACTTTTATTTGTATATAGAAATGCTACTAATTTATATATATATACTGATTTTGTATCCTGAGGATTTGCTGAATTTATTTATCCATTCCAGGAGTCTCTTGGTGGAGTCTTTGGGGTTTTCTAGGTACAAGATCATGTCATCAGTGAAGAGTGATAGTTTGACTTCTTCTTTCATGATCTGGATACCCTTTATTTCTTTCTCATGTCTGATTGCTCTGACTAGAACTTTCAGTACTATGTTGAGTAGAAGTGATGGCAGTAGGCACTCCTGTCTTGTTCCAGTTCTTAGGGGAAATATTTTCAACTTTTCCCCATTCAGCATGATGTTGGCTGTGGGTTTGTCATATATAGGTTTTATAATTTTGACATATATTCCTGCTATGCCTAGTTTCTTGAGTATTTTTATCAAGAAAAGATGCTGAATTTTGTTGAATGCTTTTCTGCATCTATTGAGATGATCATATGGTCTTTGTTTTTGCTTCTGTTTATGTAGTGAATCACATTTATTGATTTATGTATATTAAGCCATCCTTGCATCACTGGGATGATTCCCACTTCATCCTGCTGGATTATTTTCTTAATATGTTGCTGAATTCAGTTTGATAGTATTTTATTGAGGATTTTTGCATCTATATTCATAAACAATATTGGTCTGTAGTTTTCTTTTCTTATAGTGTCCTTTTCTGGACTTGGTATCAAGATAATACTGTCTTCATAGAATGAATTGTGGAGGATTCCCTCCTTCTCAATATTATGGAATAATTTCTGTAGTGTGGGTACCAGCTTTTCTGTGTAGGTCTGGTAGAATATTGCATGAATCCATCTGGTCCAGGGCTTTTTTTTGGGTTAGAAGATTTTTTATTACTGCTTTGATCTTACTGCTCATTATTGGTCTGTTCAGGATTTCTATTTCTTCCTGATTGAATCATAGAAGATTGTGTGTTTCCAGGTATTTGTTCATTTTCTTTTCATTTTCTAGTTTATGTGCATAGATATTTTTATAGTATTCGTACATGATGTTTTGTGTTTCTGTGGTATCAATTGTAATGTCTCCTTTTTCATTTCTGATTGAACTTATTTGGGTCCTTTCTATTCTATTCTTAATTAATGTATCATGTGGTCAGTCAATTTTGTTTATCTTTTCAAAGAACCAACTTCCCGTTTCATTGATCTTCTGTATTATTTTTTTGTTTTCCATTTCATTTAGTTCTGTTCTGACCTTCATTATTTCTTTTCTTCTGCTGGCTTTAGGTTTGGGTTGTTCTTCCTTTTCTAGTTCTTTGAGATGTGACATAAAGTGGTTAATTTGTGATCTTTCTATCTTTTTGATGTAGGATTTAAGGCTATGAATTTTACTGTTAGGACTGCTTTTGCTGAGTCCCATAGATTTTGATGGTTTGTGTCCCTTTTGTTGTTCAGCTCAAAGAATCTTTTGATTTCCATCTTAATTTCATTCTTGACCCAATAATTGTTCAGCAGCAGATTGTTTAATTTCTTTGACTTTGTGTAGGTTTGAGTGTTTCTCTTGTGATTGATTTCTAGTTTTACTCTGCTGTATTCTGAGAAGATACATGGTATGATTTCTATTTTTCTGACTTTGTTGAGGTCTGTTTTGTGGCCTAAGATATGATCAGTCTTGAAGAATATCCCATGTGCTGCTAAAAAGAATGTATATTCAGTAATTTTGGGGTAGAATGTTCTGTTAATGTACCCTAGGTCCATTTGATTTAGAGTCTGGTATAGATTCAGTGTTTCCTTACTTATTTTCTGCTTTGATGTTTTGTTCAACTCTTATAGTGGGGTGTTTCAGTCCCTAGCAGTTATGATGCTGTTACTTATTTCTTTGCTTAGCTTTGGTAAAATTTGCTTTATGTACCTGGGAGTTTCTACTTAGGTCTAGTAGGGTTTGCTTCATGAATCTGAGCACTCCTGCGTTAGGTATATAGATATTCAGGATTGTTATATCTTCTTGTTGAATTGCTCCCTTTACCATTATATAATGGCCATCTTTATCTTACTTTACTTTTATTGATTCAAAATCTATTTTATCTGATATGAGAATGGCTATGCCTGCTCTCTTTTGTTTCCCATTAGCATGGAATATTTTTTTCCATCCTTTCATATTGAGTCTGTGTGCATCCTTATAGTTTAGACATGTTTCCTGGAAACAGCAGACACTTGTTTTGTGTTTTTTCATCCATTCAGCTAGTTTATGTCTTTTGAGTGGCATATTTAAACTGTTAACATTAACAGAGAGAATTGATATGTGAGATGCTGTTCTCTTCATCATGTTGGATAGTATATTGTTGCTTCTTTTTTCCTCTTGTGCTATTGTTTTACAAGAGTTGTGAGCTTTAGCTTTTGTGGGTGACTTAACACTGGTGGATATCTATTGTGTTGATTCATGTATAAGGCAGTTCTAAGTAATTCCTGCAGGGCAAGTCTGGTACTAACAAATTCCCTCAGTGTTTTCTTGTCTGGAAAAAAACTTGATTTCTCCATCAAATGTGAAACTTAGTTTTGCAGGATACAAGCTTCTACGCTGGTGGTTGTTCTGTTTAAAAAGATTGAAGATGGGAACCCACTCCCTTCTGGCTTATAAGGTTTCCTTTGAGAAGTCTGCTATTAGCTTGATGAGTTTCCCTTGTAGGTCAGTTGGTGCTTACATCTAGCTGCTTGTAGAATTTTCTCCTTCATTTTGACTTTGGCCAAGTTGATTACTATGTGTCTTGGAGATATCCTGTTTGCAATGAATCTTCCCAGAGTTCAGTGACCATCTTGCATCTAGGTGTCTGGATCTCTGTCAATACCAGGGAAGTTTACCTCAATAATTCCCTCAAATAGATTTTCCATGCTTTTAGCTGTTTCTTCTTCTCCCTCGGGGACATCTATAATTCGTATGTTAGTTCACTTTGCATAGTACCATATCTTTAAGTGATTGCTCTGCCTTTTTTGTTCTGTTCTCTGCTTCTTTATATGATTGAGTCAGCTCAAGAACCTTGTCTTACAGCTCTGAGATTCTTCTCCTTGGTTTAGTCTGTTGCTGATGCTTTCTACTGTGTTTTGAAATTCCCTAAATGACTCTTTAATTTCTTTAAGTTCTATTATATTCTTTCTTATATTGTTTAGCTCTTTGGTGACTTTTTTCATCAATTTCCTGAAATATTTTTCAGCTTCTTTTTGTTGTCTTTTAACTTTCTCTTCAATTCCATTTATTTTATTTGCCATCCATATTCTGAATTTCATTTCTGTCATTTCAGCAATTTCCTTGTGGATGGAGTCTGCTACTGTAGCTCCATTGTGATCTATTGAGGTTGTTGAGCTGTTTGGTTTTTCATGTTGCCAGGGTTCTTTTGCTGGTTTCTTCTCATCTGGTTCCTCTTCTCTCAGCTTTGGGCTAATAGGATTACAGGGCATTTGTTCTCCTTTGCTGAGAACTCTCCTGTTTAGTTAGGGGGAGGACCCTAGATGGAACTTTTGTGACCTACTTAGGAATGTTGACCTGTCAGGGGAGGGGCAGGTTCACTGAAAGCCTATAGAATAGCTGTTCTGTTTTGACCTATTCCCTGTAATTGTCTCAGTTCAAACCAGTGCTAGATGGTCTTTGTGTGGGGTGGAGAGTTCTTCCTCAGCTTCTTGTTAAGAGTTCAAGTTGGGGGCTGGATGCAACCCTCTCTACCATGGCTGCTGTTATGGGTGTTTGCTCTGGCTAGGGTCACCCAGTGGAAGTGACAGTGACCAGTGGATGAGTCAATTAAGACAATGGTCATTGATGACTGGGATGTAGGCATTTACATAAACTAGGTGCAGGAGTAATGTCTTCTCAGGGCTCGGGGAGGGGGCTGGGTGAAACATTGGCTCTCAAGGATGTTCCACCAGCCCAGCAGCAGTGGTGGACACTCAGGGGTAGTGTCTTGGGGCCTAAGCTCAACTCTGGAATCTCTGGGGTGGTGTCACAGGCCTGGTGGGGACTTAGAGCTATAGGGAAAGATCCTCAGGGGCAGCAAGAACTTCAGAGCCAGCTCTGTGGATTATGGTGGCAGAGCCACACATATGGAGGGCTGTTCTACCAGCGTGGACAACTACTGATGCCCGGTCACACAGGCAGGGGCTTGTCTCAGTGACCCAAGGACCACAGAGGCAGGGTGGAGCTGCTGGTTTGCCAAGGTTTCCCCCTCACACCTATGACCTACTGAGGCAGTTGACCAAGGCTTCCCAGGTGGTGCCTGTGGAGTCTGAGGCTCCTCCTCTGCTCACTTCCCTCACAGGGGAAGAGGTGTGCTCAGTCCTCAGTCCCAGGGAACAACATAGGGGAGCTTCTGTTTTGTCTGCTACCTCTCCAGCCCAGTGGTGGTGATGGAAAGGCTACTCTTGGAAGGCTGAATCCTGAACAGACCTGACATCTGGGCACCAGAGTGATCAGGATGGTGCCAGTTGTGGAAACCCAGGATTGGCAGCCACCAGATCTCTGCTGCACCTTCTCCCCAGTACAATGTCATGGCACAGACTCTGAGAAGCTCCCTGACCATTCCAGAGGTCTGCAGTGGAGTAAGGAGACAACTTACAGCTCGGGCTCCCTATAACTTTTATTCCTCTCCTAGAAAACAGTGTTCCTTTGGGTTGCTTCTATTCTGCTGTCTTCCCTTCTTCCCAGCTTAATCTCTGAGTTGGTGGGTGGTGCTTGTGAGCAAGAATTGGCCAGACCCTGTTTGACTGAGTCAGTAGATGCTGTAATGTGCTATATATATAGTTGTTCTCCCTGTCAGAGGTTGATGCTTGCAGGGAAGAGCTAACTGCAGATACGTTCTTTTCTGTCTGCAATAAATAAGCTTCAGCTTCTTAGGAGGAGCACTTGAATGCCCCAGGCAGTGTAAGGGGCCCTGTAGCTCTCAGGGCTTTGCTTGTTCTCCACCACAACAGAGGTAGATGGAGGAGCAATGCGTGAGCCTGGAAAGCTCTGCAAAGTCTTGGCAGAGCTCAAAGGCAGTATCCCAGGCCCCTGGAAAAAGCTGCTGGGAGGTGACCCAAGTGATCTTTCAGAACTAGAAAGACTGCTCTTGGGGGAGGAGCAGTCTGTAATTCACCAACTAGCTCTTGGAGTGAGCCCTGCCCACTGGAGTCTCCCTGCAATGTCTGCTTGCAAATGAGTGCCCCAAAGTGCTGCACTTAGATGCAATGTTGCCTTCAGCTGAGAACTTCCTGCTGGGAGACCTGCCCTAATCTGACAGTGCCACTTTCCTGTGGGGGTATGGGCACTCCACCAGATCGCAGTGGCTCAGACCCTACTGTACTCTCCCATCAGTGCTGTCCATGTGGGCTCCCTTGCCTCCCAAATCAAGCTCTCAAATCTCTTCTTTGTGCCCCCTAGCAACCCACTGGAGTCCTGGGGGCATGGGATCCGGCCTGACTGTCTGACCCACTGGGCTGGTGTGTGTCCCTGGGGAGTGCCAGCAGGCAGGAAACTTCCAGACCAGGAACCCCTGAGTCTATTGCAGGTCCTCAAGTGGGAAGGGTGTGGGCCCTACTCTCAGAAGAGAGGACACTGCAGCCAGTGAGAGGCAGCTGAGAGGCAGCATCTCAGTCTGCCCTCCTATCCCTTCACTGTGCTCTGAGCGTCTCTTTAAAGATATCCTCGCTTATAATTTTTCTTCTTTTCTTCTTTTCCTGTTCCTGTCTGCTTCACAATTTCCCTCCGCGAGTCCCCAGCTAGCTCCAGCACTTCTTCCTCATAGCCAAGCTGTGCCCATTCTCCTCTCTCCTTTATCTGAAACCCTTTCTCCCCTCCAAGATGCTCCAGCAAGCGATGTCTCCAGTCAGTCGTCTTGACCTCTCTGTAAGAGAATTCTTTCTTTCTTTCTTTTTTTTTTTTATCATGACAATTATTGTTGACTAAATATTAGAGCTAAGTTCTTGGAACTCCAGTCATGATTCTGGCAGATTTTAAATGAAGTGATTTAAAAAAATTAATGAAAGAAAGAAAAGGAAGGAAGGAAGGAAGGAAGGAAGGAAGGAAGGAAGGAAGGAAGGAAAAGAGAATTGTGTAGTGTCGATGCAATCTCATCAGTGTTTTGAAGCAAGTTTTATTTTACAAAGTTAATTCTTTTCCAGTTTAGAGTAATCAATGTGCATAATATATCTTCATCAAAAGAAGGTAATGAGGGGCTGTAAGTCAAATATACAATATTTTCACCCATACATACAATATTCAATAATGGTGGGGGTTTTTTCTCCATTACTTATACAAAGATACTGTGGAATTTTACAAATATGCGAAAGGTATGAATGGCATTTTAGGTTCTCAATATGGGAAAATGTAGTCCAGAATCGCTCTGTTTATATATCTTTATTTTAATAAAAGGCATTTTTCTTTAATGTTATCTAGGAACAAACTTAATTGTAAGACATCTGCATTATTTTAGTACCACACAGATCAGTTTATACAAATAACCTTTCACAGAAAATGAAAGTTCAGCTCATTTTTTTATTTGAAAGAATCAGGATCTTAATTTTGAGTATAACTTAACTGACACTGTTATTTGCTAGCCACTAGTGCAGTATATACACGTGGCTCTCACATCTTTCATTGGCAAATGTTTCCTCCTGAACGAAATTGAATCCTTCAAATGCAAAGGAATCCACCATAGACAAGGAGTCCATTTAAATAGCATAGTGAGTTCCAATTCTTCTTAGTAAGAGCTGACACTCCCATATTAATCCTACTTGAACAAAGAATATTTAATATATACCATCACAGGAAGGCACATTTTACCCCCATTTGATGCTCATTTATAAATTTCAAATGGTTTTAATCTTTTAAATAGAGTTCCTCTTTCACAGTTCTTTAAACTAAAATTATGTTTTCTAGCTAGTTAGTCTTCATTTCTTCAAAAGATAAAATTATTTAAAGAATCACCCTAGGCTTGAGACTGCATCTTACACTATTTAAATTATACTCAGGATTCACCAGACAACATGCAAAAGTTGAACTATAATTTATTATATTTCTCTTTTATCATCATAGGTAAATATGAAGACTGAAGGGGAATCCCTTACCTAAGAAGCTTCACGTCCACATAAGAGGGAACAAAACTGATTCGTGATTTTTCAGAAGAAACACATGGTTAGGTGATTAATTTATCAAGATATGTAACCTTTAGCAGCTTTGAAACTGATGCGTGTGTGTGTATATATACATAAAATCTTAAAACTGCTTTTGTTTCAAGTGAGAAAACTACTTCATTTGTTCTACTAGAAAGTAGTTAAAACAATTCACTCAATTTCTTCAGCTGTTGAATTAGAAAAAACTATGAAGGTAAATACTCCCATCTTGTGGCTATTGTTGAAACAACATGTTTTAGCTGAGGATTGGGTGCTGTAGAAAATGTAATTCATAAAATCATCACAAGCATCACTGCAATTTATTGATCCTTTTCCAAGTCTCAGGCACCATATGAAGACTCTATGTAAGCTATCTTATTTAATACTCAACACAAAAGACATGTGACACTTAAATTTCTCAGTAAATTTTGTAATTTTATGAGAGTAACTTAGTACACCTACAATCCTATTTTTTTTTATTTCACAGTTGAGAATAACTGAAGTCTTGATTGTTGAAGAACTTATATTCATTGACTATTCACTTATTCTAATATAGCTCAGATCTCTTGGTTCCCAGAATTGTGCTAAAATATCCCATTCTTTGTTGTATTGTAATATTCTCAGTCATATGTAAATGGAAAATATAGACTTCTAATTTAAAATTGTAGTCATTATGATCTTCAAGATCTTCCTATTGAAATAAATAGTATTAATTTCTTTTTTTGGTGATTGTATATAGAGTTACAATTTATCTCTTACTGTGGGGAAAGGGTTTTACTTTCAATGACCTAATGCTGAATCAAGTAAAAATGCTACTGTTGATTAATAAAAGGCCTCCAAAAATGTACAGAAGAAAGAACAAGAAAAATTGGTCTTCAGACAAATGACAAAAGTTCAAAAGAGAATATAGTATGAAATTCCATGATTAGACATATATATATATATAAACAAACTAATTTTATAAAAATAAATAATCCAACCTTCATGTTATGGAGCACATTTTACTGAATCATCTAATTCTAGCAAACCAGTGAGAGACAGAGAGAAACTCATTACATTCACATCTCCTCTAAAGACAAAATAAAATTTTCTGGAACTGCTTCTTAGTGACTATGTGTTAGATTTACTCTAAAGACTTCTCAGCAGACGTAGGGGGGCAAAATAAGATATTACTGTGGGAAGCTTTCCATCTCAGACACCCTAATTATTGGTTACCAGTTTGGAGACCTCTGCCTTAGATCATGGCAATGAGCAAAGCCTGAAAAGGATTTCTATTTTCAAAAGCTTGCTTAAGCTGGGAAAAGATAAGATTGGCCAGATACACCATTCATCATAATCACTGTTGTTTAGTTATTTCCAGCCTGTTGACAATGTGCAGATCCTATTTTGTGCCAGGAGTAGGAAAAACTTGCTACCTTATAGCCTTTGCCCCCCCCCACCCTCTTAACACACATCAGCAGGTCTACGGAAACTGAAGAGAACTGTCTTCCATAAGCTGACGTAGGCAGGAAGGATGGAGCTTTCTGATCTATTTTTATATCACTGTAGGGGATGCATAATACACACTTTTTAATTCATTTCAATAAGATAAAATAAACATTTAAATTAATGAAGAAATCAATAGGACTACATGTTCTTTCTGAAAAGCAAAAGGAGAACAAGAATCATACTATTGTCACACACTAATTCTTATATAAGGCTTAGTTTTTAATTAAATTTAATGTTAGAAAAAGAGTTTTTAATTTAATAAGAGTTTTTAAATTATTACAAAAGCCTAATATAAGTATTGTTTAATATTTATATATGAAAAACTCTTTAAACATGAGGGGGCAGTTTCCAGTTCAGCAAAATATCATTCCATTTTCAAATCTACACAATCCTATATACCATACCAAGATAAATTAATAGTTTTTTGTCATATTTTTAAAATAAGCCCAATTTTTAAAAGTGGCATTTCATTCTTACATATTTCAAGTGTATAACTAGATATCCAACTATTCATACTACATATGTGATACATAATTTTCCGTGTTGCAGCAAAAAATTGTCTTTTCATGAATTTTTAAATAGCATAAGTTATATCTAGAGACTGGCATTGCAAGTTAAAAGCTTGCCTTAGAAATCATGTTTATTCTACCACTCTTGGCCAACAAGCAAAAGATCATGTGTGCTGTACATACTAGCTGCTGACTGGAGGAAGTGAGCATCTCAGTAACAAAGTACACTAAGTATAATAGTCTTCACAGCCTGAAAGATCCCCTGAAGTCATATCTTCAACATCTGTATGCATGACTTTGCACTTGAGCTACTGTTAAAATCGAGATACCAAGCTGGGATATGTACAATGACCAAATTAGCACACCACGGCTTCTTGCTACTGTTAAATTCCGCCAGGCTTTCTTCCTCCTGAATTATGTCATTAACTTCTTCTACTAAGAATAGCAATTGAATAAAAGAGATACATAAGCAGATGGTATCAAATCAAAAAGTCCCATCTAGATTCAAGTTCTCTAAAATAATAGGATACCTATAAAATAGTTTGGAAATAATATGTGTAGCAACCACCAGGATTAGATTTATGGAGGTTATATTCATTAATAAAACTTGTGGATTCTTGATTACCCATAGGGGAGAGATAGAGTGCTCCCAAATTCCCAATTCACTCTACACTCTGGAAGAAGAACGAGAGGTGGAAAAGATGTAATAGGCACCCTTCAAAGCCCTTCCTCTGAGATAAGAACATTGTTCTTCCCAGTAGAAATATAAGCTCCACAGGCACAGCCCCTGTGATGCTGACAGTTTGTGGGGCACACTAGAGGCAAGGGGATAAGAGGCATCACAACACACATATGGCAAGAACAGCCTCAGTGAAATATAAAACCACCCATAAGATCTGATTTGAGAAACACCAAGATGTCCTCAGAAGTGTCACCTTTTCTCTTTGAAGGCACTGCTTTGCCAGCATTCTAGACTAATTCATTTAATTTTAAAGGTAAGATGTTTTGACCTTCAGAAGTTTCTTATTAAAAGGCGAATAATCCTTATGGAAGGTAAAACCCCTCTGCAGCTAACACATAAGTGAGGACTAGTTCTCTCTTGCTGAGAAGAAGCTGCAGGAGAAGATAGTTGCCAGGTTATCTAGCAGGAGAGAGAGCTAATGTAGAAGGCATGAGGTTTATAAAAATACATTTGGTCTAGCACCTAATTTTTGCTAGGACTGATATTTTGCTCCTATTAAGAATATCTGTTGTTGGTGGCTTCTCTAGGATTAAATAGTTATGATTTGTGTCTCCCAAAACAAATGCAAAGGCTTTCAGAAATATCTTACATTCTCTCTAATTGACAGGAACAGGTTATGTTTTGCATTTGGATAACCTGCATTCTGATATCTGTCACTGAGATTTCCACTAATCTAGTTATCAGGAGCATCTCATCACTGAGAAATATCGTTCTAAATGGGAAGTATGTCAAAGAAGCAAGCGAGAAGTTAGCGACAAACCTGGGTCTCTTGATTTCCACTGTAAAGCTTTTTGCCTCCATTTTATTAAGAAATATTTCTTATATATTCATAGCTTCATTCATTGGTGAACATTCATTCTATAGGGTTAATATGTCATAGGGCATAGCCTACTTGGCTGCATTCTGGCTAACTTGCCTATATTCTATTAGTATAGGAAGAGATCATGAAGTAATACTGTTTCCCCGAAAATAAGACAGGGTCTTATATTTATTTTTCCTCAGGAAGACACCCTAGGGCTTATTTTCAGGGGATGTGTTATTTTCCCCTCAAAGCCTCAGCTTGCAGCACTCACAGGATGGCCAGGAAATGACAGAGGGAGCCAACCTTGTTGGTGGGGCTGCTCGCACCTTTCTGGTTGCCTCTGGGATAGTAGCAGTCACGATGGGGCAGATGAGAAGGGCTGCTCTTCTTCTTTACTGCTCCGCAACAAAATGCATGGGTTGTGCAGATACCCTGCGTAGCCATGCCCATCACTAGGTCTTATTTTCAGGGTAGGGCTTATATTGCACAAATACTTAGAAATCCTGCTAGGGCTTATTTTATGGGTAGGTCTTATTTTCGGGGAAACACGGTAGAAGGCATGCTAACTGGGAAAGATGCTTATGCAAGGAGAAGCTAAGATATTGCAGTAGACTTCCTCTTTGCAAAGCTCAAACACATCTAGGTTTACCCTAGCTTCCAGGGCCCAAATAGTTCCACTATTCTTAATATCTTAACCTCTGGGAAGAACCTGACATTTACTGAGCAAATTTTAAGAAAAATATCTAGCAGTCCTATTCGGTCCCATAATTCTCTCTTTGGGCCCAAACTTGAGAACAACCACTGGTGAAGCCAATACTTATAGAGAAGAAAAACTGTTCTCGTTTGATTGAAGTATAAAATTCTTTGAACCTTTGTACCAAGTTACGTTTATTATCTTCCAATTCCTTTTGAGAAGTGAGGAGTCATTGAACAAGTTTCTCTCTTCTCATAAAACAAATAAATTAGATTTTGACATTTCAACTCCCTTCATCTGATCCAAGTTTAAAAAAAAATGCCAACACCCCTGAAATAACCACAAGATTTCTTTCTCTTCTTCTTTGGATTAAAGTATTTCTACTCTATTTCTAACAGACTAGATCTCCTTATTGTTGTCCCTTTTGACTACAGAGAAATCCTATACTGTATTCTTAAGGTAAAGAATGAAACTTATAAATATTAGTGTATAGTATACTAAATTTCTGAAACTTCTAATAAGAGATTGTGTGCTTGGATTAGGAAAAAAAATGGTGGATACTTCAAAGTTTAAAATATTTTGTAGATTCTTGCTGAAAGATAACCAGAAGATAGATAATAGATTTAGATTTAGTTATTAAATATTTCTTCAAATAATATAAAAATGTTAGTCAAATTCTTTTCACCATGTCTGCGTGACACTTAATTTGCAACATTTGAAATTGTGGATTCCTGGTTACAAAAGCAACCCCGGCTCACTTTTGTTTACATTTGGCAGATGATATCTTCCTGCTTTTAGGAAAGGAAGGCTTAAGTGGGCTTATGACCACCTACACATCAAATAGTTTCTACAGACATCTTCCCTCTTAAACACAAGTTACATATGTATGCAATAATTAGAAAGTTGAACTATGAAGGTCAGACCAAAATACAGGGGACACCAGCCCAATCAACTATTACACATTTGAAAGCTCTCTTGAGGTGTTCATGAAATTAAAACTGCAGCTGAATTCCCACTTCCTTCACATAACATGATCTCGGCTATAAAAACTTGGCTCATCTCCAGCAGAGGATGTTTAGTGGACCAATCCCAGAAATACATAGTGAGTAAGCCTTAAACTTTATTCTCAAGGGTTCTTCAAACACAGAGAGCATGCAAATGAGACTTCTTAAAGTTTAAAATGGTTTTAGTTGTTACATGTGTATAGATTCATATAAACATTTAAATTATAATTATATATGAGCATCATATTGGAGTGATTTTTTATAAAGTTTGACAACTATTTTTAAAATAGATTAATCATCAGTTATTAATCATCAGTTCAACTCACTTTTTAAATATCTGGCAACTTATAGGTGATTTCTGAGGATAAAACCCAATACCCAAAACTTTTCTCTGTAGGTCTACTTGGCTACCCATGAACAGATGGCCTAGAAAAAGGAAAACAAATGAATCCAGACACTGTTAAGGAACAATAAGCCACCTAAGACTAAAGAAGAAGGTTACCACAAGACTTACCTTTCCTTTATATGGCAAGATTGCCATCATTCAAACCTATAGCAAAATGCTAAGTTCACAATTAAACCAGGGAATTTTGCCTGTGGTAGTTGCAAATATTCCCATCAATCCTGGCAGAAGAACAAAAGCCTGAGAAAATCTGCAAAAATAATAATTTAAAAAAAAAAACCTCAATCAAACGTGAGTCCAAGAAGCTCTGAGCATAGTGGGAGAAAAATTCCAGGAAGGTGAGCTGTAAAATCTAAAATCTCTCTATCCTCAAAGAATTCATGAAAGACTGTGGCCATTTGGATTCAGCCTTAAGATGAAAAACTATCTTGCATCCAAAAAGGTGTTTTTCTCATTAATCCCACAGCAGAACATCAAACAAAGCAATCCAAAATGGATCAACTCCAACCCCTCTAGAGCAGACTAGGGGAAGGGTTTCCATTCAGAGCAAAGATCAGAAATAAAAGCTGTATCAAAAAATATAGTCACCTCCTTCCTTCATACCCCCTCCTTTCCTCCCTTACCTCATGACCTCAAATAATCCCCAAATCTGGGAAACATTAGTAGAGTCGCTCCAGCTGACCCCATGACTGTCCCTGGTAGGTGAAGGTAAGCTCTGAGGTAGCCAATGAAAGGTTTAGTGTGAAGTGTAACATTCATTTCAAACACAGAGATATTCCATGTGAAATAAAGAGGCCATTGAGGGAGAAGTACATGAATATCTCACATGCATAGAACAATATCCTGGGTGAGGAAGTGATAAATAATAAGGCATTCTGACCACACCTGCTACTCATTAAGAGACAGAAGCCTCTTGGCCACCATTAATACTTTCAGCATCTGCCAGAGGAAATAGAGGGCTTTGTAAAGGAAAAGATGTTTTTGAAAGGTGGTTGTAGAACTGAGCAGATGTGCTTCTATTCACTGATTACACTACAGTGGGATTTAGTGAATAAAGGTTTAATAATTAAAGCTGAGGCATAAACAACATAGATCAAACACAATTTATCTAAGAAATTTAAAAGGTTCAATTCAACTCAAAAAGACTTGGTTCCAGTACCTGCTCTGCAGTTAACACTGTAATTAAAAACTACTTCTTAACTACTGGGACATGCTTCAGAGTTGCTGTAAAATAAGACTTCTTACAGAAGTTTTTTTGGATTGGGGGGTTAAGGATGAAAATGAAGAATATAAACAGAAGCCAATCCTTCTTCCACAAAAATGGGAAGTAAGCTGCCTTAAGGATCTGTAGTATAACAAGAAGTGGCCCCAGGCACTTTCACAAGACCACTATCACTGGGGAAAGGGAGCAGACGCGTGGAGACAAGGCCTTTTCATCATCTCAGACTGGACATGGAAGCCGCCCCAACACTGGTCTCATAGTGCTTGGGAATGGGGGTGAGGGAATCAGCAAAACTGCAGACCTCTGGAAACACCAAAAATTGTACTTCTTCTACCCCTACCTCTCTTCTTTTGACAGGAATCACTGATGAAACCCAAAATTTCTTTTTAAAAAAAAAGCTGCGTTGGCAAATATGCACAAGGTTGGAGTTCTTCCATCCTTGCAGGGTTGCTCCTAGAGAGCTTGACTCTAACCCAGTCTTGACTGAAAAAAGGAAAAAGAAATTTAGTAAATCTGCAGTGAATTTATTTCTATATTAAAAAATCATTTAGCTCGCCAGAGTCTGAGTTTCTGAGAGAAAATTAGTAGGAGCTTTAATTCTTTAGGGCCACTGAAGGATAATTTAAAACATTACTGCAGAGCTGCTATCTGGCCCTGGATCTATCTGTAGTAGCTTTTCAATGTGACTGATTTCTTTCCAGTGTCTGCCTGGTTGCTGGGGGAAAGTAATTTGATAATTATTGAAATTTTGATTAAGATCAAGTGTTCTCTCAGGGTACTTTAGCCCTCTCTCAGTGATCTGAATTCTTTTTTCCTTATCTCAACAGCTAAGCTTGAATACTAACTCCTGAATACAACATTTGCTATTTCAAATTGCAACCACAAGATAGCAGAGTAACTTTATTTGAGTTCCATCTGGTGAGGTACTAGATTCAAAAAATGATAAGAGCAAATCATAGAAATATGATTATGATGTGATTCATGATAATATAAAAGTAAATAAACTTAGTCACTTATAAAATTCAAGAATACAATACATAAATTTATTATTTTTTTAATAGTCAATGATAAAGGAATATTATATAGAAATTTATAAATTGCTCAACAAACTGGGTACTTATTAATATAGTGATGGTCGTTAATATTAAAATCTCTCTTTCAGGTTGTTAGAGATAAAAGTGATACATATGTATATATATAAATATGTGTGTTTCTAAATAATTCCCATCCCTTATTATTTTGAGTGTGCCTCTATAAAATTTGTAGTTTAATTATAGAATGAACATTAAAAAGGGGAGAGAATATTGTATTAGGTTTTTTTATTAACTACTGCAGTAATAAAGTGTTCTCTAAGAATATTTAAATGGAATAAAATGTCTCATCTTAATAGTCACAGATGATTCTTCACAGAGCTAAACTATAAACATGTCTTAAGAATCTCAGCCAGTCCCTGGAGATTTCACAGAGCTTCCTTCACATCTCTCCCGAAGAAAAGAAGCCTGAGAAAACAGATGGGTCCTTCCTCTGTGACTCCGAGATCAGTGGCCCAGCCTCTGGCAAAGGGTCAAGGAGAAGAATTCCAGTACCAAGAGCACTGCCCCCAAAATATTCTGTTTTCTTTTCCCTAGAACTCAAAGAGAGACTTTAACTTATGCATCATCGGGTATGTTGTATCTCAACAAATTACTAAATATTCCACCATACTCAGCACAAAAGAAGAAATGGAAAACATAGGCAAAGTTTGAAGTGTACACAAACCACTTAGGGGATATATGTGTTGCCAGGAGAAGTCAAATACTTCATAGGATATATCTATGCTGTATGTTATAATTAGGTAATGAAATAAAATAAGATGAAGCAATTTAGCCTTGATAAATGCTACCAAAAGAGAAGGTACTAAACTTAAAGTATACCTGTAAGAATGAATAGTTAGGGGCTTAAGTATAAAATGTATACAATCTGGTGGGAAATAATGCAAAATATTTTCTCAGACTAAGGATTTTTGAAGATTATTTATGAGGATGGATAAATTTCAACATCCATATTAGGAATAAAGTAGAAACTTAATAAATAAATGTTGGAAAGACTAACCCCATTTTAATTTTTATTTTTGTCTCCAGAAAGAATTAATTTCCAAAAAAGGAAAAAGGAAAAAAAAAAACTTTGGGCCATGACCTATTTTACAGAATCACAGATGGAAGGCACCAAAAGATCTTTTCCTATTTTCATTAAGAATGTCTCAAAACTATCATTATATTTTAATATATTATTCCTCAGATGTACAATCTTACAAATTATCTTTTCTTTCTCCTGGTAATCAGAAAAGAATAGCATATATCATGGTCACTCTAATAAATACTACAATAATTGTCTTTCTTCAAAACTTTTTCTTTCTTTTCTATATAGCCTAGAGCAGGAGAGATGAAATTAGTTTTCTTCAAGTATAAATCTTTTTTTTTCAACACACACACACACACACACACACTTGAAAAGACATTAAGCTTGTTTCTCCTTGCATACCCTTTTCCAAAGCCATGTTTATATTTTAACCTAAAATCTGAGGAACCCCAAATTATATTTCCATCTGACATTGCTGTCCTGCAATCATATTTCTGTGTTCACCTGCCTCATGGATACCTTAGCCTGGAAGGTCTAAAGGCCCCACAAATTCAGCTAGTTCAAAACTTTAAGGAACAAATGAGTTCATTCCTTTTCTTGCCAAAGCATTTTTTCTTCAGAATACCTTTTCTTCATGCTCTCCATTACTGTCCATCCACCAATCATTCTTTGGTTTTTTTCTCTTCATCCTCTCTGATACTGCCTTTATTTAAGTCTTTATGTCTCTTGTCTAGTGTATTGCAACAACTTTTAAAATTACCTAGCTGCCTCACATATTGAATCTTTCCATTCTCCTACCAAAGAGAACTTTCTGTGAAGCAAATCTAAAAAAGTTGCTCCTCCCACTTACAACTTTTAAAGCCTCCCCTTTAGGACAAAACCAAACTTCTTAAGATGGCATACAAAGTCCTCCAAGTATGCTTAAAGCTAAGTCTTCATGTCTAACCTCTTCCCTGTCTACTCCCCTATCTTCTTTATGTATAGTCACCTTGTGTTGTAGACACTTAGAAACACATGTAATTCTCCAATAAGTGTCATGCCCTTTCACATGCCTACGTCTCTGCTAAAACTTTTCATGCTCTTTAGGTACTTTACCATCTTTAGACTCCTGGATAAACACATCCTTCAAGTATTAGGTTACTAAGTATGAAATGTCCAATTTCCTTAAGTTCTAAGTTTGACAGTTGATATCTCTGACATATCACATTGACCCTTCTTGTTTTATGTTTATTATGACAGTACATCCTCAGTCTTTCAAGCACATGGTTTGGCTTGTGATTATCTTTTAAATTTTTATTAAGAAGAATTTTTGTGAAACCATGGATAAATAAAAAATTTGTGTTATTTTCAAATATGGGTTCCATTGTGGAACCAATGCAGTCCAGACAGCTCGAAATATTAACGAAGTGTTTGAGAAGGATGTGGCTAATGAATGCACAGCACATAGATGGATGGTTTGGGAAGGTCCATTCTGGTGATTTTAATCTTAAAAAATGAGCCACGTGGGTAATCTGAGACCAAGGTGGATAATGATGAGCTGAAAGCTTTAGTGGAAGTGAATCCATCTCAACCTATGTGTGAATTAGCAACAAGGTTTGATGTTACTATTCCAACAATATTGGACCATTTGAAACAAATCAGGAAGGTAAAGAAGGTGGATAGATGGGTACTGCATAAATTAAACAAGCGTCAGAAGAGAAAGCGTCTTGAAGCTTGCCTTTTTTTTTTGCTGTCACAACATAAAGTCGAACTATTTCTACACTGTATTGTTACATGTGATGAAAAATGGATTCTTTTTGACAATCACAAGCATTTGGCACAATGGTTGGATAAAGATGAAGTGCTGAAACACAGTCCAAAACTGAATATTCATCAACTAAAAGATAATGATGTCTATTTGGTGGTCCAGTGCTGGTATTATCCACTACAGCTTCATGAAACCCAGTAAATAATTACAGTAGATGTCTACTGCAAGCCAATTGGATGAAATGATGAGGATGCTTGCAATTAAGCAGTGGAGATTGGTCAATAGAGACAGGCCAATCTTCTTGCAAGACAACACTTGACTGCATGTTGCACAAACAACACTGCTCAAACTACAGCAGCTGGACTTGGAAACTTTGTCATCCACCATATTCACCACATCTTTCTACCAACTAACTACCACTTCTTACAGGCTTTGGACTACTTCTTGCAAGGAAAAATATTCAATTCTCAACAAGCTGTGGAAAATGCATTTTGCAATTTCATTGCCACTTGCTCTCCAGACTTCTTCACTGCTGGCATAAACAAGCTACTGTTAAAATGGCAAAACTGTGTTGATAGTTTAGGTGCATACTTTGATTGCTTCTTGTTTGAGATATAATAAACTGCACTTTTTATTTAATGACCTAATATAAAATATTTCAGAAAAAACATTCTAAAAGATTTGATAATTGAATCTCAATTATGTTGTAGCTGAGAAAACAAAGAGGTAAGATCAGACTTGGGACACTTGGAAGATAGAATCAATGAAACCAGGAAAATGATTTCACACAGCCAAACGAAAGTTATACATGCCCAAGAAGAATTAGAAGTTTTAAGTCTAGGGAATTGATAGAATTGCAGTGCCATTCATAGAAACAGGGAACATATGAAGAAGAACTTTGAAAAGAAACATTACTTCTATTTTTGTCAAGGGAGAAGATTTTGGTCATTCATACAAGAAGATAGACATTTAATGATACCAGAATGAGTGTTAATGTCAAGGAATAAAATGTAGAAAAAGAACACAGTTGAAAAAGAAACTTGAAAACAACTAACATGTAGCTGGAGGAAGACAAGAACCTCACAAAGGAAGAGAAAACAGGATAACAGTCCTGAGACCCATGATCATTAAGACTAAGCGAAGACAAAGTGGCAATGTGAAGGTGCTATTAACAAGATCCAGTGACACAGAAGTATTAAAGCTGTGCAGTCTAATACGGTAGCCACTAGCTACATGTGCCTATCTAAGTTTAAATCAAACCAAATTAAAATATAGTTCCTCAGTCACAATAGCCACATTTTAAGTGATTAACACTCACATGGGACAAGTGGATTCTTTATAAGAATAATGCAAGTATAAAACAAATTTATCTTGTCAGGAAGTTCTTTTAGACATAGATTGAGGAATCTAAAGACTGGAAGAGGAGTCAAAGTGAAGGTAGTCTGTTGAAACAGTTATGAATTTAGGATTAGATCTGGATTAATTCCTCACTCTTCCACTTACTATCGATGTGTCCTTCCACAAATTTTTGATATTTTTAAACCCATTTTCTAGTACTTAATTCCTGGAGTTGCTTTTTAAGTGATTAAGTGGTAATATATATGCATTTTATCACTATTCCTGAACCAGTGTTAGTCCTCGATAAATGGAAAGTAGCGGCAGCAGCAGTAGAATGCAGAGGGGGTGGAAGCCATACTACTGAGGATTAAAAAGAAAATTGGTGTTCAGTATGTGGATGCAGCAGCCCTAGACCACACCTTAATAGGCCAGAGAGATACGAGGGAAGATTGTGCAAGTAACAGTTTGGGGAGGAGTTCTTTTAAGGTTACTGTCCTAGAGGAAGCATGAGTATGTGGAGATGACAAAGAGGACACCTGAGGAGGGAACGGATGGGAAGAAATATGGAAAGGATGTGTAATCATCGATTTATACTTTCTAATTGTGAGAGGGATGGTTGTGCTATCAGAGATAACATTACATATGAGGGAGAAGATTGGATAGCAGAGTTTTTACTGAGGCAGGGCAAAGAGGAAATCACGGTAGGAGCAACAGGTGTTTCCCATTGCTCCTGAAATTGTGCTATTCCCCAGGCAAAAATTGGTTTCATTTCTAAAACTCAAATCTCACTTTGCTGGTAGTTGCTACCTGAAGTCCAATGCTGGCAAAAATTCTGAGGTTGTATGTGTTCTCACTGGGAAGGAGTATGTGAATAAAGAACAGTTTTGCATTAACACAGAAATCTTGCCCTAAGGTCAACTCATTACCCTGGTTTAATTGGTTTCAGGTGACCAAATGGTCACAGCCAGAATGAACTGTCCTTGGCAGCTTTTCTTCTGTAGAAATTTTCCTGCCTCTGGGACACACAGACTGAAAGAACTTAGATTCTGCCTCTGGAGAACTGTGCTCTAGTGTCTAACATCCATGTAACCAAGAGATCACGTCCTATTCCTCTCTTCGCCAAACCAGGTTAAATTCCCCGGCACCTAATTCCCCATCCTTCCTGTGGTCTAAGACTTCTGATACCTCAATGCAAAATCCATCCCCACTAACACTCTCAGATCCCTTGAGGAACCTCGGGCCCCCACCTGTGGGAAATGGTGACATTCTTTCCACAAGTCATTCATAGCCACTTGAGCCTTGAAAGGCAG
Source organism: Cheirogaleus medius (assembly GCA_008086735.1). Classification (NCBI taxonomy): domain Eukaryota; kingdom Metazoa; phylum Chordata; class Mammalia; order Primates; family Cheirogaleidae; genus Cheirogaleus; species Cheirogaleus medius. The sequence goes on from VBSM01002608.1 coordinate 4,070,634, forward strand.
AGAGCAGTCAATAGAACTGATCAAAACCACCCACGTAGGTCACAGAACATGGAGACTGGGATTAAAAAACAAAGAGTAGTGGCACAAAGAATTTAATTTAGATCCTTTTTTATTTTGTTGCATTTCCATGTGGGAATGAAGATCATGAACATTGAACTGATATAAGGAAATTCCTCATTAAACACAATTTCACAAATTGGGAACCTAGAAAAGGAAATTAGTTTAAAGATTCTTTATAGAGGCCCCATGCACTATTAATTTTTATATGAACATTGAGCATCTACTAATCATCAGTCCAATGCATTAGACATTGGTAATAAAATTATGAACAAGATACTACTCTTGATGTCAAGGCAGATAAGGTCTTGCTATAGTGGACACACAATGATTTTTGTTGCTTTTGGTGAGTGAAGAACAGTAAGGAGGGTTTTATTTGACTATACATAAGGGAAATTAATTGCAGTGTTTATGTGATCTTTTACATATAGTGTGTCTAAAAATGTCCTAGAACAACAGTAATCATGCTGACCATGAAATGTGTCAAAATAACTTAGTCATAAGACATATTTGATTAGAATATTAACTTTAATTTCACAGATTCCCTTCATAATTTTTAATCACAGTCCAGAATCCCCTATACGTGAAAAAAATATGAAGACTATTGCTCACACCCTAGTTCTCAATCCATTAAAATCCCAGCATAGTTGCTTATTCCTACCCTCTCCCCACTCTCTCCAACAAAAATACCCAATTTGAGAAGGAATGCTAATTTTAACCTGAATTAGGTCAAGGTTTGCCAAAAATATAGTGGCCAGACATTACCACACATTTAGCTGTTCTGCTTTCATATTATTATTCTTCCTTAAATTGAATCATTTAGACAGGTTTGTAGAGAACCCAGAGAAAAATGGGAGAATTGGTTTGAATGATCCTGTTCAGTAGGAAAAAAACAAAACTGGAGTATGGCTAATCCTTCAGGTTTTATTCTCCATGATCAAATGACTTTGAAAAATTAAAGAGTTTGTAAAATGAGACAGGGAGTGTATAAACTAAAACAGGGATCTTTCAGAAGTTTGTTGAGCCAGACCAAAAAAATAAGGCAATGTGAAATTGAAAGAAACCTTGCTCTTTGAGTCTCAGTGCTGTTATACAGGAGCTCTGAGACTTTTGGAGTCCAATAGACCCTTTCATTTCTCTCTGAGGCAAAATGTTTGTAAGTAGATACAAGAGCTCTGTAAATCAACCAAGGCTTCCAAATCAGTGCATCAACTCTTTCTCTGTTTATATACACTAAGCATATGCTTCCTGTGACCACTTCAAAAGAAATATAACTTTCTTAAATATTATTTAAGTGCAGCTCTATGGTTGTGAAAGAGAAAAAGTATAACTGACTTTGAATCTTTTACTACATGGGTGGAGAAAGAAGGAAGGAGTGATTGAAATGTTACACTGACCAGTCTAGGAAATGAGTAATAACTTGTAATTAAATGCAGATGTTAACCTGAAAAATTCAGTTAATCAGAGATATTAAACATGCCTGGAAGCCATAAAAAGGCAGAAGGTAAACCAATGAATAACCCTGCGTTGAAATCGTGTAGTGACACACAATTCACATTGGAAAAAAAATAATGGACTAAATTTAAATTACTTCAACTTTTCCATCTTGTATGAATGTTTATGTACAAATGAACAGACCATTACATGGACTAGCAACCAGGGAACATTGGCAACTTGAATAAATCAAAATCAAAGTGGAAAGATTCATGTACAACAGGTGTGTAAGTAGCACTTGGAAAGAAATAAGCTGAAAAATATTCCATTTGAATAAGCATGAACCACACTAGAAACATTATAAATAGGTTTTAAAATCCAGAATGTCTGTTACATCTAGAATAGTGCAATAATATAGAAAGTAGATCATAATTTGCCAGAAGTGGTGCTTGCAGATCACAATGAGGCATTTAATAGCTGGTGCTTCCCAGTCTAGTACTGGACTTGGCACATAATTGACACTCAAAAAATGTTGGTTCCAATTTATTGTTAGTAGTGCTACTTAAAATAAAAATAAAAATAACCAGAATGCTATATAAATAATAGGACTTCAAAAATAATTCAAATAAGCAAGTGTAATTGTTAGCATAATACACATACATTTGCCAGCAATCACCACTCGCTGCCACCTCTAGCTACCAATCTAACGTTGCTGAAAAGCACCCATATTTCACTTTGAGCTCCAATGAGTTCCTCATTCATCATTTTCAGCTGCTGATTTATCACTTTCAGCAGCTGGTTCTTCAAAAGCCCAGTGTAAATGCAGTCGGGAGTCTGGTGATAGAATAGGATAACCGCAAGTTGTACAGTGGCTTTTTTGAAAACAAAACAAAACTATTTCCCACCATTTTTGCTTTCCAAATCATCCTCCAAGATGCATTCTTGCAAAATGTGGTGACCTCCCATATCCATATATCAGAAAAGCTTATTCCTGAGAGCCACAATATTGGTCAAATCACATTAGGATAATTGAAAGAGAATTCCAAAGTTTTGAAGAAGTAGACAAGCAAAATAAAAAAAAAAAAGGTTTGGTGTTAAGGAAACCACTGAGAGTGAAAACTGTGAATTTCTGGTGTTACCGTGTTTCCCCGAAAATAAGACCTAGCAGGATTTCTAAGCATTTGTGCAATATAAGCCCTACCCCGAAAATAAGACCTAGTGATGGGCGTGGCTATGCAGTATATCTGCACAACCCATGCATTTCGTCGTGGAGCTGTAAAGAAGACGAGCAGCCCTTCTCATCTGCCCCATGAGAGCTCTATTGCTCGACATGAGAGATTGGGGCCAATGGTTCTAAAGGAAATAGAGTCGCAAGAAATTCAGGATGGAATTCAGGGTTTGGAGAGTTATGATGATGGTCCAGAAGAAGACGACTTAACTATATTTGAATAAATGTAGATTGTTGTACCGTACTTAAAAAAAATAACACATCCCCTGAAAATAAGCCCTAGGGTGTCTTCTTGAGGAAAACTAAATATAAGATACTGTCTTATTTTCGGGGAAACACAGTATTGATCCAATTGTTTATATGGTGTTTGTTTGTTTTTTCCCCAGTAAGGATTGATGCAATGTTGTGGTTTATAGATAGAGTTTTGTTGAAAGACAAACAAAAAAGGTAATCAATGAAACTGTCAACAACAATAATAATAATAAATTCTAATTAAACACATAATCCAGCATAGAAAATAAAGGAAGCAGGGCCATGAGGAGGTGTGTGAGTGGAATGGATGTGGAGTGGAAGGGTGAGAGTATTTAGAAAGCTGAAGGGCAGTGGCTGGGCAAGTCAGAGCGTGCCAACCGGGTCTGACGGTGAGACGTGCTGAGCATGAACAGTGAACCTGCAGAGTCTTTCTGTGGCAAAAAAATGGAAGATGAAAACCATGAAAGTTGAGAAGTTACCCGAAATCTCATACCTACAGTCCTTAATAGTAAACAAAAAGGAGAGTTCTAGGGAAGACAGATGGAGACCTCCTAACGTCACTTCTTGCCCATTCTAGAATACATAAAATCCTGCCTTTTAGATAGGCCATTGATCGCAAAGTTAGTGATGTTATCACTGTGTTTCTACAGATCAGTCTTCCTGATCACAGGAAAAATGTTTTACAAAACAGAGGCTGGAAACGAAAAAAGAAACAAAACAAACTTTGCAAAACAAATTCCAACTCATTTCCTGTGTTGAATGGGGAAAACCTGAATACCAAAGAGCAGAGATGGTCATTGTCACAACTGGAGCCTTACTATAACTTTGGATGTTTTAAGTTTCTCATTCAGGATATATGCCTATCAACAGGGAAATATAAATAAATTTGTTCAGTTAAAGAGAAATTAATTCTTCTGAGACTTTTCTTCCTTTTCATTCCCCTAGGCACACTCCTAAAATAAAAAGTTATCTCCATGTTCCTTGATTCAATTTAAGTTTAAATTATAGTTGGATATGTCCAGGGAGAAAATAATGAGTGAATTTTGAGGCTAGAAATAGAGTCTGTAACCTCTTAAGAATTTAGTGAAATTCCATCTATTCTCAACTGTGGTTTACCCAAGCAGTCCATTGGATGAGGTGAGTCACTTTATCATGGGCTTATTCAAATGTATTAATAAAACTTCACTTTTACATCAATACTGGCTCCATCATAAGAGATTTCATCATGTTCCTTCACTTCCTTAAGTCTTTGTGGATTTTTACATTTATTTATAATCTTGAGATTTCTTTACCTGAAAACAATGATTTTTGTTGGAAGGGATTAGAGTTCATTTATAGATGCATAAAATAATATATCAATGAAGCAGCCTGCAAATATTAGCAAACTAAAATTATAAACTCAGCAGATCCTAGCAGACCACAGATACTTTTCATCAAAGAAAATAAACTTCATTAAAGCCAGGAACAAATAAATTTCTTATGACTCCAGTGCCTACAAGAGTGCCTGATTCATAATAGGTGCTAAATAAAGATTTATTCACTGGCAGAGTGAATGATTGAATGACTGTATGACTGAAAGATAATTTAGGATTTAAAGATGGTTTTAGTTGAAAGATCCTAATGCATGTAACCTTTAACGTGCTGTCCTAGAGAACTGGCTGGGGTGGCAGGTAGGGAGGTGACAGAGGTGCTAGATGATTATTTGTGATCTTGCTCAAGATTACTAACTCCATAGAAGACAGAAAGTGAAACCCAAAACAGTCAATTATGTTTCCACTTATGTATTTTTTTAAACTTTTTATTTTGAAATAATTGTAGACTCACATGTAATTGTAAGAAATAATAGAAATTCCATAGAACATTTCCCCAGTCTCCCCTGCAATGTAAAATTTCCAATCAGGAATTTTACATTAATACAACCAAGCAACCTTAGTTTTTATGCACTCATCTATGTGCGTGTGTGGGGGTATGCATATTTAGTTCCATGCAATTTTATCACGTGTACATTCATGCAACCCCCTTAAGTGTCTTTTTAAACTCAATTTTATATCAAAGAAATTTATCCCAGAGAGTAGGGGAAGTGGGCCTTAAGTGGCAGGGAAATGATAGAAATCAGGGAATCTACTACAGGATCTGGATATGCGAGTAGACACAAAAATCAAAGTTAGGCTAGATTGTCTGCAACTGTATGAATTGAGGGAGATACAAACAGAACAAGATAAAATCTGCCTGGAGTCAGATAAGGAGCTAGTAAGGGGCCCATGAAGGAATCAGGTAAAAGACAGAATATAAAAGAGGATAGGAACTGGAAAATCTGCTAATATGAAAATGGCAGGACAGATAGAAACAAAATCCAGATGTTGGTCAATATGATAAAAATATCCAGGGAAAGATTTAGAGCAATGAAAGGAGGAGATATATATATATATGTGTGTATATATATATATATATATAATACATACATACATATACACGCACGCACACACACACACACACATATATATATTTTTTACTTTTGTTTCCCAAGATTAGCATCTTCTTTGTCCATAATAGTCCTACTAATTTCACACCATATTCATCTTAAAGACCTGGTCAGAAAACCTATTGGGCTTATTAAAATAATTAAGCATTACATTTCATAAACTATGTAAGATATAAGATATATCTTTTTTAAAGATATTCTTTCACACATATACATACCCACATTCACAAACAAACTTGAAACTGACATCTACCATTTCAAGTAGAAAAATAAACACATCAGGGCAACATCCTAAAATTATTGACAAATATTATTAATGTTTCTTTCCTTTATTTTTGCATGACTGAGAGGTAATAAGACAACTACTATCACCCATACAAAAGCTATAAGAACTGGAAAAATGTTGTGTTTATAGAAAAATACTCTAAAATATACCTGTTTCTATAATAAATTTGAATCTAAGTAGTAGTGATGCCTCCTAAAATCTTAGCAAAAATAAACATTTGTTCTTTTGATCTGTATTTTTCTTCTTCATGAAACTGCAGGTTTATCTCTCAAATTTTGCTTATATTGTTAATCACTTACATTAAAAACCTGAAGCACTGCCATTCCCTAGAGTTTTTGCAATGTCCAGACATGCTGACTTCCTAATCAATCCTGCTTACTTGCTGTAAAAGAAATTTGATATCCTTTCCTGGGCAATCTATTGGCTTTTTGCCCATCCACCAGTCAACCTCCATGGTAACCAATGTAAAGAATTTATTAAGCATTTTATCAATTTCTTCATTCTTTTCTACAACTAATATTTCTTCCCTTTTTTATAATTGTCCTATAACTTCCATTCTTCTGATGTCCAATCATATTTATAATTAACTACTCACATTCTTGAGGGATTAGGCATGCAAATTCTTAGGAAGCTAGTACACAGTGCTCTCTTTATATTCCTACTTGAGCTATAAATGAGGAATTCTTACAAAAATAAGATTTGGCCCTTTTTTTAGAAGAAACTAAGATAGACAAAATGATATTCAAAGAGCGGGTCCACCAAAAACCAAAAAAAGTGCTCTATTAGTATCCTCTTGATAACTGTGACTCTCCAGATTCTACACACAGAGCAACCACACTTGCATGTATACAACATTAACCCTTAAACAATTAAGAAGGGGAGAAAAGTTGACACTAAAATAAGAACCCAACCAGATAATAAATGAAAATGCAAAGCAAATCACAAAAATTGATTTACAAACTGTACTGGACTTCTGATACAAGTAAGTATGCCTATGGTTCAAGATAGCTGAATCTAGGATAAAATTATTTCAATACGTTAAACACCAAACTAGTCTTCTTAAGCATGAAAGTGGGTGACAATACCTTATACACTCTTTCCCAATGTTCACTAAACTCATGAAACAAAGATGAGAAACAATTTTAAATGCTACCCACTAGCCTGGAGAAGTAGTAACAATGTGTGCCAAAACCCAGAGCATTAGAGAAGGGGAGAGAACTTAATAAAATATATCAGAACCCCAATCCTATTGTCTATGTGAGTTTAAAATCTAATTCACACCAAGCAGACATTTATTATAAAGACTAGTCCAGTACTAGAGAAACTCATGGAGGCCTAACTTAAGTAAATTTAAATCCACCCTTTAGAAATGCTTCCACAACCCTAGGTCTCGATAACCATGGAATCAGGTGGAGCGGGAGTTGTAGCTGATTGCCAAATGACTGCATGCCAGGCGACCATAGGGGTGAATCAGTAGGCTCAGGAGGCAAATTTTGCACCCCAAAAACCAAAAAGTAGTTTTTTTTAAATATCAGAAACTCTAAATAAGTAAATTTAAAATATTCTAAGAAATAAAGAAAGGAATAGAAATAATAATGTTTACCCACAATAATAGGAGAAAGTGATAAAAGACTAATTAGAAACATTAAAATGGAATGTATAGGAAATAAAAATACATAGTGTGTGAGATGGGTCCTCAAGACCACCCTCAGGCTGGATTATTCACTTGAAGGACTCACAGGACTCAGAAAAGCTATTATACTTATGGTTATAGTTTATTACAGCAAAGAAAGACACATTAAAATTATCAAGGATAAAGGCACATGGAGTGAAGTCCAGGAGATACCGGGCACATGCTTTTAGGTGTCTTTTTCCAACGGAATCACACAAACACACTGAATTGTGCCAACAGCAATGTGTGATGACACATGTGAAGTGTCAACTGAGGAAGAAAGCTCCCCTGGCTCTTGTGTTTTTGTTGGGAGTCAGTCATGTAGGCATGTGGTCATGCAGACACCTCAGCTACTCAGACTCCAGCCTTGCAGAGCAAAAACAGGTTCTCAGTGTAAATCACAGTGTTGGCATAAACTATCTGGTCAAACTGGTACTGTGTGACCCATGCCTCAGGTAGACAAAAACACCCCAATCAGGCAGAATATTCCAAAGGCTCAGAATGCATCTCCCAGGAGCTGTCCAAGGGAAAGTTCTGAAGACAGGCCCTTCTTGGGAAGGTGCAGAGTTTGAGCAACTCACACTTGCAAAATTAACCCTTTCTTGCATACATTTATAAAATTAAAAGAAAAATATCAGTGAGTGAACATAAGAATAAAGGCAAAGAAAATATAAATGAATAAATGGAAAGACTAATCCAAGCACATCTCCTAGATTTCAGTACAAATTGACAAAGATAAATGTAGAGACATGAAAGATGGAATGGGAAGGTCCAATGGTGCACTAGGAAGAGTTATGAAAGGAAGAAACAAAATTAGAGAAAGTCTCTCATTGTTCAGAGAGATGTGAAGAACAAGAACCTCAGCTTGAAGGAGCACACAGTCATCAGCAGGATAAGAAAAACAGATTCATGCTTAGACCCAGCTAAACACTCCTGCAGAATATCAAATAAAAACCTTTCGCCTCTCACAAAAATCAACTCACGCTGGGTAACAAACTTGAACCTTAGGTGTGAA
>VBSM01002608.1:4079159-4093301 GCA_008086735.1 Cheirogaleus medius
TGTCCTTCTCCAGACTGTTGGGTTTTGTGGTGTAGGAATACATCACAGCCACTTTTCTGTCTCCAGGGCTCGGGGTTAGCTCAGTGCCTGACACACGTTAGACTTTTTCCTGATGGAAATACTTTTCCTTCTTTTATTAAACTTTTTGTTTTGAAAAAATATTAAACTAGAGAAAACTTGCAAGAATAGTGCCATGAACTCTGGAGCACGTTTCCCCCAGATCATTAATTGTCAGTAAACATTTTGACATTAAAAAAAAAACAAACCTTTAAACTCATCAAAAAGAAGAGACTCATTATCAAAGAAAGCAAGATAATTAAACAACATATTTTGCATCAGTAAATGTCAGCTAAGAATAGAATTTCAGAGAAGGAGTTTTTTTCTCCTCAAATTATATTATTCTATTGTCTTTGGCATTCACTGTTGGTTGCTTTTAAGAGTTTCCCAGGCTGAGAAATTTATTTATACAGTTTGTGACTCAGATTTATTATTTTGTAAAATAAAAATTATGGTTTTTACTTTATAAAATAAAATATAGACATTTTCAAATATACATGGATGAAGAGTTTATTATTTTGTAGGCTTAATACCAAAAGAGATGTTTTACCAAGAATTGAAACCAGAAGGAAAGAAATAAAGCCACTTTAAGCTTGTTGTTAAATACAAATAGGTATTGGCTATCAAATACATTAATGATGAAATGAGGAGGCAATATTAAAACAAGTTGAACAAAAATACCAGACAACAGTAGCATGGGATAAATCAGAGTTAAATTTTTCTAAGGTCTTTATATTTTATGGAGGGGGGTAAAGACCCTGAATAACTTCAAACATCTTCCAGTTAAATACACATCTTAAAATTTAAGATATCCCATTATTTAAAATGTTAGATTGAATTAATAACCTTCAAATCAGTGGAAAATAGAAAAAGAGAGACAGAATAAAGAAAATTCTTCAATGAAAAAGAAAGCAAGAAGAGGAATAAAATAAGAAAAAAAGGAGGAAGGAGAGAAGCATTATACAATTATGCAATTCAATAAAATGTATTAAAATATAAATTAAGTTGCAATAAATATCAAAATATGGCAGTAATTACAAAGAATATTAATGTATTAAGTCTGCCCTAAAAGATAGAATATCATATTTGATTACAAATAAAATCCAGTTACATGCTTCCTATAAGTAAAAGTTACATGTCCCAATGTGCAAAGATCATTCTGGATTTTACTGATTATTGTAGCATAATTATCAATAGCATCTCTTTACTCTTGAGTACTGGTTTGGATGATAAATGACACACTAAAAGAAGCAATATACAAGGAAGTTGAAAACAAATGTATAAAAAATATATTGGACAAATATTTACCAAAAGAATGCTGGTCCAGATACGTTAATAACAAAATGCAATTTAAGATAAAAATCATTAATAAAAATAGAGAGGGACATCTCCTAAAGCTAAAAGGAACAATCCACCAAGATTAAACAATCATTAGCTCTAGCCAGAAAAATACAAGAGGTGCTGGAAAAAAATAAAATAAAATACAATAAAATAAAAAAGTCTATCGAGTGATGAAAGAATAAATAAATTTTGTATAATCTTAAAAAAAAAAACAATCATTAACTTGTAAATCTTCTACAACAAAGCCCTGAAACATTTAAAGCAAAAACTGACACAAGTACAAGTGGAATGGACATTCATAATAACAGTGGGAGATTTTATAATAATATTTTTCTCTGAGAAACTGATAGATAAATTTAAAAATTAGTAAGAAGAGGGAAAGTTTGAATGACACACTTAATGTTGATTTTTATAGAAAATGCACACTGGTATCAGGTGCACATGGAACATTTAAGGAAGTCACCCAATAAACTATACATAAAGTCTATGTTTCCCAATTTTGGGAGGCCACAGGTACTTTGAGGCTACTTGTGGCTTCAGCTCTTAATTCCAAGCCCCACCTGGCTGTTCCAAGAGTTGAAGAAATCAACACATTGACACACCAATAACCTATTCATGGTTCGGAAGCTCTATTTAACAAGTCCCAAACAATCAGTATTATATGGTTAATTTTTTCTGCTCAATATGCAATTAGAGAACAACAATGCAAAAATAGGAGGCTTATTATTGTGAGTTTGGATATAAAAACTAAAAGCCACATGTTACATTTAATTTTATGTGTCAATTTAATGGGATTGAGAGGTGCCTGAATAGCTAGTAGAATGTTATCTCTAGGTGTATCTGTGAAGCTATTTTCGTAAGAGATTGGCATTTGAAGCAGTAAACTGAGTAAAGCTTTCCCTCACTAATGTGGTGAGCAGCAGCATCCAGTCTGTTGAGGGCCTGGATGGAGAACTTGCTTTCTCTTCTAGAGCTGGGATATCCACCTTCTCTGCCCTTGGACATCAGTGCTCTAGTTCCGGGACAACTGGACTCCAGGACTTAAACTAGTGTCCTATCCCCCACTCCAAACCCAACCCTCGTTCTCAGACCTTTGGCCTCAGACTATGAGTTACACCATCAGCCCCCCTGAGTCTCAGGCCATTGGACTCAGACTGAACTACACCAACAGCTTTCCTGGTTCTCCATTGTGTAGACAGCATATAGTGGGATTTCTCAGCCTCCGTAGTTGAGTGAGCCAATTCCCATAATATATTTCCTCTTATATTTGTATATATGTTCTATTGGTTCTGCTTCTCTGGAGAACCTTGACTAAGATACTCCAAAAAAATGCATTGAAGAGAAAACCACAATGGAAATTGTGAAATATTTAAACTGAGAGACAACAGAAATACTGTTTTAAAACTTGTGTGATGCCCCTAATGTGGCAACTAGAAAGAACTTTATTTACTTGAGCATATTTTTAAATGTCAAATTTAAAATATATAAATTATACATAAAGAAGCTAGAAAAAGAAAATAAAAAGAAGAAAACGATAATAAAGAGTAGAGATTAATAATATAAAAAAGGCCAAACAGAAAGTATAATAAATATTAAGAAATAAAAGCTAGCCTTTGAAAAGACTAACATAGTAGAAAAATCTATACAAGACTAATTTAGAAATGGAGCACACACATACACACAGCTTAGTACACATGTACAAAGATGTGTGTGTATGTTTGTATGTGTGTGTCTGTATGTGTGTGTAGGTATATGTATGAATTCAGGGTATTCATCCTTTAAGAAAGAAGGTTCAATAAATTGTGGTATATTGATAAGATGAAATAATAAACAGAAGTTTGAATAAGTGGACTAGATCTATAAATATCATGATTGGATAACAGCAGAATAAAAAGAGCAAATTGTAAAATTTACCTAATACACTGTTTTTAGGTAAATGTAAAAAATACATAAAATCCTTTACTTTTTTCTTTTTTCAATTACCAAGTTGTGATTTGAAAACCCTTTATTGCTTATGAATGCATATATATGTAATAAAAATAAAACCATATGGTTTAGCTGCACACCTAATTCATGAAATGCTTTTCTCTGAACAAAGGAGATAGAAGAATAGGGGATTTCAGAGAAGGAAAAAGAGAGTTCCCACTTATTTGTAGTGTTCTCTTTCTTTTATTTTAAAAACCTAAAACAAACACAACAATTTTTTTTTTCTTTTTAAGTTACAGGTGCTGGCTCAGTTTGGAAGGTCCCTTCCTAGGATTCAATTGCTTCTCCATAGGCTCTTCTTGTGAGGAATATCATCATAAATCTGGGATGTAGAGGGTTTCTGAGGTCAACATGGTGATTTGGGCTCTCTCCAATTTTCCTAAACCAACGTTAGGGGTTCTCAAGAGTCTTCTGCAACAGTGATGCTCAATCCTATTAGACCCAATGCACCACCATCTTTAAACATAATTGTATAATTACGTATAATTATACATAATTGTATACTATCCTAAAATAAAAGTATTAAATAACATAGCCCACTTTCAAACATTTTTTAAAAAATAACATAATGTTCTAACTATAAACTGAAGATATAAAAGTAATTTTAAAATATATATATTTAAATACATAAATGCTCAGGCATTATTATAATTAAAGATGTAATGAAATTTCATTGCTTAAATCTATGGAGCTACGAAATAGGTACAAATGCAGATCAATGCAGGTGTGTTATATGATATAGTCTAATCATATAAGTAGTGTAATTAGCCTCTCTTGGTAAAGACCTCAACAAGGTATTATACAATGTACAATCTTCTCTCAACTTATACAGCATTAACATTCTTGGGAAATTGGGTACTACTATAAACTTTTATTTCTAATCTCATATCAGTGGTTCTCAAATGTTGGTGTGCATCAGGGGGCTTGATAAAACACGGATTGCTGGGTCTCACCCCTGAGTTTTTGAATCAGTAGGTCTGTAGTGAAGCCTCAAAATCTGCATCTAAAATAAATTCTCAGATGATGCTGATGCTATTGGTCTGAAGGCCACACTTAAAAATCACCACCTGGGCCAGACGCAGTGGCTCACGCCTGTAATCCTAGCACTCTGGGAGGCCGAGGCAGGAGGATCGCTTGAGCTCAGGAGTTTGAGGTTGCTGTGAGCTAGGCTGATGCCACCGCACTCTAGCCAGGGCAACAGAGTGAGACTCTGTCTCAAAAAAAAAAAAAAGAGAATCATCACCTAGAAAATTTTAAATATTGCTTTTCACATACATGAATACTTTATAGATCATTGGAAAGACATGGTAACCATTCTCACTTTTGCAGGACTGCCCCATCGTTGTTGGACGTCTAGCATCTCTGGCACTCACTCTCTAAATGCCAGGGTAGTTGGCATTCTTACATGGTAGTTCAGTGTTCCAAGCACAAGTGTTCTAAGAGAGAGGACATAGAAACTGCTAGTGTCCTACATCCTGAACCAGAAACTGGCACTTCTGTTATTCTATTATACTACTCATAAAGTCAAAGATACTGGCAAGATTCAAGAGGAGAAGAAGTAGATCCTACCTCTCCATGGAAATAGCAGATAATAAATTGCAGACATCTTTAATCTATCACAATATACCCTCTCACCACAAATTAGTTACATTTTACCCACATGTAATATTAATTAATTACCCCTCCTAAAATCTCCACCCCTCAAAGTCTAAAATCTTGTCATCTCTATCAGGTCCAAGTGCAGATGAGGCTACTTAGATACAGTTTCCCAGGAATAACTCTCAGAATACCCTTCCTCTCTATGTGAATGTCTGCCCCAGCCCCCCATACCCACCATAAGATGGTGGGACAGAGATAAGGTAATTTTAATGAATACTTCATTCAAAAAGGGGAGAATGGGAGGTACAGAGTGGGCACTAGCTTACAGCAATTCTGAAATCCATTTAACATGTATTGCCAGTTTACTAAGTACTGAATTGTATCCCCCTAAGATTCAATTGTTGAAGCCCAAAACAATGTGATAGTATTTGGAGATGATTACATCATGAGGGCAGAGCCGGCCTGATGGGATTAGTGCCCTTATAACAAGAGACATCTCCTGTATCCCCTACCATGTGAGGACATAGCAAGAAGACAGCCATTTGCAAACCTGGAATGGAGCCCAACTAAATTGGCCAGTACCTTGACCTTGAACTTCCTGAACTCCAGACTGTGAGAAATAAAATTCTGTTGTTTAAGCTACCCAGACTATGGTATTTTGTTGCAGTAGTTTGAGCTGACTAACACATAGTTCCTTGATTAGGGACCAGCCCTGCTTCTAGGTAAAGATTTTCTACAGTTCTTGGCTTCACTCTCTGGGCTCTGGGCTCCAGGCTCTCAGTCATCTTTTCTTTTCCATAAAAAATAACCCATGTTCTCAGCTAGTTTGCGGTCTAAAGACTTCTTCCCATGTTACATTGTTCTGTTTCTTCAGTCCAAGCTGATACTATTTCTTTCAAAACATTTTGGGGTTCTTACATGACAATTTATAATCAATTCCATTCAACAAAAGTCACACTTTCATTTCTTTCCAAGACAAGCCTTTCAATACCTATTCCCAAGAAGTCACTGTGGTATAAAGCACTTAATATTATTAAAAATACTATTGTCTAGTTGAGAGGGTCAAAGAAGCATGTCTTTAAAATACTTAGAAGATATATGAGGCCCTTTCTTAAATATTTCTGAGACCTTAACAAAGGTTCTTATAGCCACCGATAGCCTGGATTAGATCAGTGCCTTAAAGCAATTTTTTTAATTGATAATATTTTACTGGGAGAGACTAAGGTAAGAAATACCTTTTTTCTAAAATCCAGCAAGTCCTAAAACCTTTATATTTTCTCCAAATTCTCCTCAAAATTTTAACAGTTCTATTTAGCTCATATGTCTCTTTTTCCTATCTTATCATATACACCTAAAATAAACAATAGGCCCTTCTGGCATCCCACTTAAGTACTTTAGGTGATCCACTAGTTTACTAGATACATTTTCTATTTGGCACATGACTTCAGGCAACAACTTCATTAAACTTCCTGACACATAACAACAGTCATTTTTCTCCAGCTTCCAATAACATTTTCTTCACTGTCCTCTAAGCCCTCATCAACCATGACCTAAAGGCTCTTCCATTGTAACTAATAATCTCTTTGAGGCCTTTCTAGCCTCTACTCACCACTATGTCCTAAATCCAAGGCTACATATTTTAGGCTTTTATTACAGTAACACCAGGCTTCAAGTAACAAATTCTGGGCAAGTTATCTTTTGCTGGGTAGTAAACTACCCCTAAATGTTGGTGCCAGTTCACTTACATGCCGAACATTTTGACAAAGATAGCTAGGAACTGAGCTCATTTGGGCCTCTCTTCTCCATACATTCTCAGAGTCTTTCCACATCTCTCTCATGAAGGATGAGTCAGACTCCTGAGTGGGGAATCCGGGTTCCCTAAGTGAATGCTCCAAGAAAGGAGAAAGGAAAGCCATTAGTCTCCTGAGGCCTGGGCCCACACACTGGCACAACATCTCTTCTGTCAAGCACTTACAAAGCTCGCCAGATTCAAGGGGAGAGAGATGGAAAGAGCAGTAGTCAAACACATCTCTCACCACTGTGACAAAGGAAAATGCCTTGCCAACTTCAGAAAGCACCTCCCAGCATAGGGAGCATATCCTGTGAAACTCGTTAATAAGATTTAAATTTTTCAACCTGACTTTAGGAGAATTACCATTCCCCTTCAGTAAAGGAACTATTATCTCTAGGGAAGGGACCACACCCACAAACAGTCCTCTGGTCATGCTAGGGATACTTGTGTAGGCCTGGAAAGGACTTCGCAAGACTGACAAGTACTCTTCTCCTCAGGATTAACTTTTAACTGGTCTCCAGGTATTACAAGGCAATCAATAAAGCACATCTATTCTGGCTGAAAAATACGTGCCTGGCTTATCTCAGGGGAATTCCCAAAGTGAGTTTCCTATTTATAAGCTGAATGTCCAGCCCTGTAATCGTTTTAGATTTCTCTTGGAAGAGGTAGGAGCAGGCTGCTCTGGGAGCTGGGTGGCCTATGACAAACTTCCTTGTAGAGACTATGCTTAAATGTCTTTCCTATTCTGCTTATCTGGAGAAAAATCATTAAAAGCTCCAGGGATTCAGACAAAAAGAAAGGTGCTGAAGTCCTAAGCTACTGAGGAGCTAGATCTAATGCTGTTGCCCAGCATAGGAGATAAGAGGCCATCTGAGCTTGTTGGTGCAAAATGGGGGGGAAAAAATGCCAAGGAAGTCCTTTTGATATTTCTGTTTTCAGTCTTTCAAAACTTCTGATAAAACACAGACCTTCTAAACTGCATTTCAGTTATATTAACCTTTTCTGAAACTAAATGTGACCACAGACATTCATGTAAGGCCAGAAACTTCAGACCGAAACTATGGCATTGGTCTCCCCAGTGCAGTACCCTTTACAAAACACCTGTGACTAAATCCCTTCCTTCCCTTAGCTATAGGCTGGAAGAATTTTCTAAGCCTCTTGCCTTCCTGTAGGTGCATAAACTCTTCCCATTTGGGGCGTTGCACCTTTCCCACTGCTCAGAATTTCTTTACTTTGGCATTTCCAGTGAGCTATGATTAAGTATAGAGCTCTGCTGCCCCTTTGGGACTGGAGTCACTGAGTTAAATCCTACCCACTTGCCTGGAATTTGCAAAGCTTCCACTCCAGTTACATATGGCTTATGCTTGTGAATAGTAAGCACTGAATAAATATTTCTAAGTTGCTTACTAATCCCGGATTCTATGTTTTTTTGTTGTTGTTGTTGTTTTTTTCTTTTTGAGACTTACTAATTCCACATTAGTGCCTCAATCAACATATTTCAAGCCATCTCAAACCTAGGAAGCTCTTCTGTGATCCTGATTCAGGGAACTGAGACACACAAAAATAATCCAAAGTATTGGTATTTTGTGTTCATTTGTATTGATGGAGGCTTCTTTTTTCACATGCAGAAGAATTCAGCATAATCATGTATGTGGTCTATTAAAAAAAACAGAGGAAAACATCTAATAATTTTAAATCAGTCAGAGATGTAAAGAAGTCATCCATTTGTTCTTTTAACAAAGAAAATCTTTGGTCTTTTTCCATAAACCTTTAATCATACTCTAAGCTCTCCCAAGCACAAGGTTATCACTCAAGAATACGAATGATGATAGCTAATTTTCTCAGATTTGTTGGGCTCTTGTAAACTAGCCAATAGACAAACTGCCTTAAATTATCTCTACTTTTTTGGTAAAAGAGCAGATTGGTTTGTTTTTTAAAGCCAAGTACAGATGAGGCATTTTCCAGAAAGTCACAAGCTGTAATTGTAATATAATGCATGGGAATTTTATCCATGCCAATTGGAGTCTGGAAGAAAACAGTATAAAGTTACTCGTCTCTTTGTGCAGGTCATGTTACAATGCTTCTCAAAGACTAATCCAATATTCAGAGTATGTTGTACAGTAACATCTATAGTGAGAAAGGGGGAAAAGAAGCTGAGCTAGTCAAATGCAATGTCCTCTTTCAGGAGGTCAGCCAGTGGGAATTGTAACAGCTAATATCCTAGACAGTGGGAATGCAATAGAGAGTTTTTTCCCTTCTTTCCCAGGAGAAAAAATAAATATAAAGGCAGTCGTTTTGAAATCCAGAAAAATCACAGCTGGAAACCCGAAATAAACCACCCTCAACCCTGAGATTCTATCATTTGATGTATTATCTACTTGAGAATATAATTAAAGTAGGACATTAACTTTACATGGTTTCATTCTGATTTCTAACAGAGGACCACATTTAGAGGTAACCTGCTGTGTAGATTAAGGTATACTATATAACTTCTAAAGTTTAATATCACTTGTAACCATTTAATATAGATGATTCCTATCCTATTACACTGTCTTTCAGCAACCTGACTTTTATCATCCTCTTCACCTTGTCAAATAAGCCTTTGTGAAGTTGAACCTGGATGCTTTGCTGAATACAGATTTCACTCCTGACACACTTTGCACATAGGTGTCGGTTGCCATTCTTTAATAGGTTCCACTCCAACTCTCATCCTCTTGCCAGATGAATTGGGAATGAAATGAATGATTCTTCAAAATCATTGCACGATGAACCAACTTCTCTCCATAAGCCATATCTACTGCCTTTGTTGCCTTACTTCTCTTTGAAAGAGGATAACAAACGAAATGAGCAATCAAAGGATGGATATGTCTGGCCTTTTGTATTACCATTGGCATCATAAAGACTGACTGCCTATTTAATTTACATAGATCCTGGCCATATATTGAGTCCAGTGGAGTTGACCTCTATGTAGAATAGGCAAGGTAAAGAGCAAATGTTGGAACCACACCCATCTCTGCCACCCATCCCGTGCCTGTTCTGAGCAACACCTGAAAATCCTTTTTAGCATATTCCTAGAAATTCTACGAGTTTGATATTAATATATATTAAAAACCTTTCTCTTCTAAATTGTTGATAGAAACATATAGATAATATTAGAAATTCACTTTAATAAAACATTCTCCCTGTAATAGTTGTATGCAAATATGTGGCACTTACCATGTACCAGGTACTGTTCTAAGTACTTCACATACACAAACCCATTTGAACCTCACCACATCCCTGTGAAGTTGGTGCGATTGCCCCCTCAGATTATGGTATAGATGAGGAAACTGAAGTATATACAGGGTAAGTAACTTGCCCAAGGTTACAAAGGCAGTAAACGACATAGCTTGGGTTGGAACTCAAGAAGTCTTGACTCCAGATCTTGACCACTCTGGTGTGATCCATATCTGGCCACCAGAGGTCAGCTTCCCTGAAGGAATCAAGTTTTGATTGAGGTGGGATACTTTCCCAAGGGAAGCAGAGAATCCTGGGGAATCCCATAGTGTTTTTAGCATCAGGGTTCTACATAAAAGGAGAACACTGGCAGCAGATGAATGAACACAAATATCCCTTGTGTGATTCAGAAAGTTCTTCATGCACAGATCTGCTGTGGCTTGTTTGTACTAGAAAGAACCATGAAACATTTCTGGGAATATGGAAGATTTAAAGACATGGAGTAGTAACCAGATTGCAGAAAACTGGAGCTGTACATATATCATTATTCTGCTGTTCATCATGTTAATGCTCCAAACATTTATTAAGCATGTATTATGCACAAGGCACTAGACTAAGTAACAGGGGATACAAAGATGAATGCTATTTGTTTGAAAGCTGGAATGAATGAGCCTCATTATTAGATTCAACTTGTAGAGAGAGCAATGTTTCTTGAACTTTGCATATTATAACCACCTGGAGTGTTCCAATGAAAAATTCCAATGATCCAAGACCAGTAAACGCAGAATCTCTGAGGTAGGACCTAGGCAGGAAGATTTTTTTAAAGCTCCCCAGGGTTTCTAGTGTGAAGGTGAGGTTGAAAATACTGAGAACCACTGCTTAGAGTACTCACTGTGTCAGAGCCTAAATGCCCTCAGGAAAAGAATCCCTTTTGCCTTTGCATTTTCTTTTTCTTTTTCTTTCCTTAACAGATAGAAGATGAGCTTTAATTTCCCTATTGTATTTTTTAAGGCATTTAGAATGCCTTTTTCTGGAGGACTTATTTGTTTCTAATTCAAAACTGGCCTCAGGGAAGTGGTGTGTGGGAAGGGTGGTCACTGTTAATGGGTTTACATTTTGAACTCTGGGAGATTCCATGGGAAGTTAGATGGGAAGCAGCCTAATGTGAAAAGGCCTGAGCTCTAAAGATAGACGCTTCTGGGCTCCCATCTCACTTCTCCTGCTCTACATTATTACCTGGGGCAAATCACTTAACTCTTAGTCTTGGTTTCCCTGTTTGTAAATTAGGGATAATGACACTCACTTGTGAGAACTAAACTAAGTAATTTATGCAAAGTGCCTGGTACAAAGTAGATGCTCATTGATAAGCATCTTCTACTCTACTCTAATTATCTTGCTAATTATAATGAATCTTGACCCTTGAGGCCTTCTTTGCCAGCCTCTTGGTATAATTGCCATGCTGGGGGATGAGGCTGAGGGACTACTCTCCCCTATTCAGACAAAAGTCTTTGAAGCTCTACATTCATTTCCTTTAGCAGCAATTTCCCACACTGGCCCGCTGAAGTCACATCTTGGCTTCATCCTAACCGTTTTCAATTCTTCAGATTCTTTCGTCTCTTTCGTTTTTTCCCCCCATATTCTCAGACTTCCACTTTAAAAGTGGTTTCTGCTTTCAAGATCTTTCCACATAGTTCCTTCCTGTTTGCTCTCTCCTCCTGGTGCCGAATCCCCCTCATTCTCTCATCGTGCTCTCAAAGACATAAAATAGACACTTAAACTCTTAAAACTAGCATTTTACTTCAGCTTTTACTTTTAAGACTAAGCCTGAATATTTCATGCGGAACACTGCTCAGCCCTCATTTGCTGAAGTGGATGTAATAACTAACAGAAAAGCTGTAATAAAATAAACTCGATAAAGATAACCAAATGGAACACATTAAAAGACTCAAATTTATCACTGTTTGATGAGGCAAAATGTTCTCGAAGAGGATTTCAGGTTCCTTTTTTATTTTACCTTCTTTAACCTCCTTTCTCAGTACTGTTTGGCGTCATCCTTTGCACCTACCCATTATCAGCTTCCTTTTTAACGTGTGTGAGCACTTCTTAGTCCTCTTCTAAACACTTTGCTTTCACTTTCATCAATTGTAGAATAGACCAAAAGCAATGATACACTGTGCTTCTCTTGGATCTCTCCAAACCTTACAACCTGGCCCCAATTTATGCAGCGGATCTGCTCCTTTACATTTCGCATTTTTCCTGCAATTCTAGCCTAGTGATGGCTGGAAAATCCCTGTTAACACATGGCCTCTTTTCAATACATACAGAGAAGTCGTCTGTGGGAAGTTTGACTTAATCCTGGTGCCTTCCTCTTTTTGCCAAGCCATCCATTCACTAAAGAGATGTCAGGTATAAATTTGTGAGGTGCCAGAGTGACTGACATTTAGATAGCAATGAGCTCATACTCACTATTTTATAGTAAGTGACATCATCAGCCTGCCTAATGCTATTTGGCCCATCAATCTTATTTCTAATTGAGCCATCTTTTCCTGTTTTCTCAATGTTTTAATGTAGTTTGCAACCATCCTCTGACCATTTATATCTGTGCCTCTTATCCACTGTTGTTTCTACAAAATGTAGTTACCATCAAAAATGTGAAATAAAATCTTCAATTTTCTGTGTCATAAATAAAGTCGATGAGAGTTTTACCTTGTGGGTAATTATTTTTAAAGGATCTTTCTGTCTTAACCATCCTATCACTTGATAATTTAAAGATCTTCTGAATTTTGATCTGTTTTGTGGTATTTTTCTCTTTCTTTGGAGGACTAAAGCATGTATTCTGTATATAGAGCCTAAAAGCAGCCTGTCTTCAAGGGAATGGCCATTGCCCATGAGTAGCTGGGAGGGAACCTTTCAAATAATTAGGAACTAGTTCTGTCAATGTTCTTTAAAATCTTTAAGATTATAAATATTCACTAGTGTGCAATTTAAGTTACACTTGGAAAATTTTGGATAATAGCTATAAAATATAATCTCTAAAATCCAGAGATTAACTAATCTACCCAAGGTTACTTATTCTCCCCAGAAGTTTTATAAAATGTAATGCTCTTAACACACATGTAATACCCAATATATCCTTTACATCTATGTGGCACCAAAATTGTGAGTGGCAGAGAGAAGTAGTAACAGATCTCTGAACAGGAAATTCCAAAGTGTAGAGGAAAAAAATTTCAATTGGGAAGTCATAACATCAACATAGTTGAATGTAGGGAAAATGCTGCCTATTTTATTTTATTTGAATCCAAAATACTATATTATCAGGCATAGAGCTGGACAACACACAATAGAATCTCCAGAAAAATATATAGTAACTTGTTTAATTTGGACAATGATATTTCAGCCAAAAAGGATATTTATGAGGTCAGCATCTGATCAGTTACACTATGATCTTAATACAGAATCATAGAATTGCTTACAAATAAAAAGACATTTGAGTCCATTAAGTCCCGTCACTGAAAAACTTAAATAAACAAAACAAATGAGCCCTTTCTCCTTAAGAAATCATAGGAGACAAAAACAGAGTCTCTAGAGTTGAAGAATGGGTAGGAGACAACAGAGTCTCACGCTCTGAGTCCACCCCCACCCTCCCCATCCCCATGGAGACACATTTGAAAATAACTGATCTAGTTCAATGTGTTTATTTGTAAGTGAGGGCACTAAGACCTAAACAGGCTGCATACCTCTCCCAAGGACACAGAACCTCATTAGTAGTGCAACATAAATAAGAACAGAAGGTTTCCCATTTCTGGCCTACAGGTCTCTCCAGTTTGTCATGTTATCTTCTCCTCAAAGAGGCCCATTTTAGAAATTATACTTTGACCACAAAAGAAGCAGTGGTGGAACATCTCGAGATTCTGCTCAAAACTATAAAGTGTGCATTGCAAGAGAGCAAGTAGAGAAGGCCCACCACTGTGTCCACGTAAGTCCTGTGTTTTCTGTATTCTTGCATTTATATATTTGATCTTATCATTAACAAATGGGTTAGACAGAATCCAAAGCTGAGAACCCTATAGTTCATATGTATGGGAACCTGTGATGTACTTATTTATTTATTTATTTTTATTTCATCATATAATGGGGGTACAAATATTGTT